>BQNB010066216.1:0-15459 GCA_026074375.1 Tanacetum coccineum
TGGCAATCCTGTGGAATACCATTGGCCAATGATAATGAAGAGTTGAGATCAATTTGTGTGGGCAGCAAGCATAACCAAGGGCCAGGATTAGACTTGTGTTTACACACTCACAACAAGCACAAGACTGTTTTGTCTCTACAAAGAAGCACACGAGGGCAAGACCAAACCCTAGCTCATTTGCTATAAAATCTTTTGTAAGCCCTTGAGGCAAAGTTAGTTAGTTTTTGAGAGTGTAGTTTTTAGCTCAGTTTAGTTTTTAACTTAATTTACTTTGATGTACTTGTACTCTTTTTTTAATGAAAATTCAGTTTGTCTTTCACATTGTGTTCTAAGTTACTTGTACTTCTTTAAAAATCATATAAGCTCTTATATAAGCACTTTACAATCTGTTTTCAAACTTTGATATAAGATACCAAGAAAAATTAAAAGAAGGAAAAAAAATCACTGTTTGATAAGCTAAGGATGAATGGGCAGAAATGGAAGGCTCATTGGGGTGCTTAGTATAGCTTATTTATAAGCTAAGGGGTAGGATTAGAGCTTATTTAGGTTTTACATAATCCTGTTTTGAGCAAGGATGAAGGTATACTCCTTTTTAAATTATAAAGGGGTGTTTGGGTTAAGCCCAAAATGGGTCAAAATGGCAATATCATGGGTTGTGGTCATGTGGCCAACTTTGAGTAGTAGTATTAAGCTAATTTGAGTCTGTTTTTCCAAATTTAAAAACTGTCTAGTTAGCTTATTTCTACTGTTAGCTTATGAGCTTCTTTTTCAAGTGCTTATTTGTTTTTGCTTTTCACTTTTTATTATTTAATATTGCATAATTAGTAATTGTCTTTAAAATTTTGAGCTTAAATCAGTTTTTATAAGTTTAAAAATCCGTTTTTAAATTATAAAGGGGTGTTTGGGTTAAAATGGCAATATCATGGGTTGTGGTCATGTGGCCAACTTTGAGTAGTAGTATTAAGCTAATTTGAGTCTGTTTTTCCAAAATTTTCAAGTCCTAAAAATATTGTTTTAGTTTTCTCATTGGTTACTTAATCTGTTGAATTTTAAAAAAAGGTTTCAAGAGCTTATTTGCTTAAGGTTTAGAAAACATGAGTTATAGTTCCATTAAGAAGTGTCATTTTTGAGTGTCTAAACAGGTTTTTAAAAAAAAGGTTTGGAGTCATTTGTTTACCTAAGTCAACACTGCCAAATATTTCGTGTCATCTTTTAGTAAAAGAAAAAGCCCTTCTTCAAATACAAAAACCAGCAGGTCTAATTTGTTTTTAGCAAATGGAATTTTGAATATAAGCTCTTCACAAGCCCCTTTTAATCTGTTTACCATTTATTTTTCATTTAGAGCTTATTTGACAGCTTATTTTAAGCTGTCAATTTAAGCCCATTTTTTTAGTACAACTGCCCTGGTGCAAAAGCTTGTTTTCAAGGTCTTTGTTTTAGCTTGTTAGTGAATCTTAGTTCAAGCTTTTGGCTTTTATAGAAAGCCAATAAGCCCTTTCATAAGCCCCTACAAGCTCAATCCTTAGGAAGCCCTTTTAAGTGCTTAATCCTAAGCACAAAAGTGGCCATTTGATTTTTTTTAAGCATAGTGTAGGAGATAGCTTATTCTTGTTCCAGCTTATTTAGTGCTTTTTAATTGCTATCTTAGTGTTCTTAGTTGCTTATTGAGGGTGCTGTTGTGCCTATGTTTGCTTATTGTTCACTTTCCTTGCTTATTTTGTGCTAACAGTCTCAATAAGAAAAGCCATTTTTGCGCTTAAGCTTAGTTTAAGCCTTTCTGTCTAATGATTTAGCCTTTTCCAGCTTATTTAGTTGTTAGATTTTGTTTAACTCATAAGTGCTTATTTAGGTTAGGTTAGAAATCCCTTTCAGCTTATTTGATCAAATGTTAGCTTAATAGTCCAAAAAGTCACCAAGAAAAAGCCACTTGAGCCTTTAAGCTCATTTAAGCTCAAAATTGTCCCAATTTCAGTAGCAACCACATTTTCTGCTTATTTATAAGCATTCACAAAAAGCTGTAGTTATGAAAAATGATAAGCCCCATGTGCTTATCAAGTTCGTGTAAAAAGTTTTTCTAAAAAAAAGGAGGGAGATAAGAGGAAACCCGGGTGAGCAAGACTCGAACCCGGGTCTCAACCCTCAATACACCCTCCTTTTATAACACCTCTTACCGCTGTGCCCTTGGGTCTTTTCTGTTAGACCCCTATTGGAGGTCCTGGTATTTAAGGGTGTTTTTGGGCCATATAGTTTGAGCTTATTTTCAGCTTATTCATAAGCTGAATTTTGGGTTTCTTATTTTTCTTAGGTAGGTTTTAGGGTAAAGTAATTTTAGTAATTTTTTCAGAATTTTTAAAAATAGTTTAGTATTTTTTATAATTTAATTTCGTTAAAAGTTTTAAAAATTCATAAAAAATACAAAAATTATCAAAAAAATATTTTTCTTTTTTAGGAAATTTTCTTTAGTCATATTTTACGTAGGAAAAATAGAAAAAATTTCGTAGGGTTAATTTTGCAAACTTTTGATTTTTAAAGAACGGGTCTCGGGTACGGTTCTTGTCTTGACTCGTTTTTGGGTCAAACGACCTCCGTTTTCAGTCTAGTTTTTTTTAAACTTCGTTATTTGTCATTTAGAATCTATTTTAGCTTTTAAATTTGTTTTAGGGTTTAATTTGCAAAATTTAGGTTTTTAACCCTCGTTTTTCGTGCCCGTTTTAGGATTTAAGTTATTTAGCTTTCATTTTTTAGGTTTTTCTCAATCGTTTTTGCTTATTATTGATTAATTTAGCTTTCTACTCTCCCAAATCATTAATCTCATTCAAACTCCAATTTTCCGACTGTATCGATTCTCAAGCACAGCCTCGCTGGGGATAAACGACCCGGGAACATTCTATACTACTTCTTGATTTCATTGATTGTTTTTATATTATACCTACTATATATTTTAATATATATTATATATAGTTTAGAACTTCAATCAGTCAACTTAGTCAGTGGCTTAGAAATCAAAGAAAATCCTTCAATAAAACTTCGATAATAGCTCGCCAATCTAAGAAATTGTCTCACCTCTGTTGGCGTCGTCGGTGCAGCCCAACTCTTAATGGCCTCGTTCTTGGCAAGATCAACATGAACACCACTATGATCGATCACATGACCCAGAAGTTGTACTGAACCTAACCAAAAATCACACTTTGAAAATGTTAGCCTCAAATAATGAGTCAAACACGGAAGTTCGTTCATTTAGAATATTAAGTCTCGGTCATTTTAATATGTAATGTTGTAATAGGCTAGAACGGTTAAACGGGCTCATTTAATGTAATCCAACTGGTCACGTGTATCGGGCGAAAGCCCAAGTAAACCCGAGCCCGACCCGTAGAATAAATAAAGGCATGAAAGCCTTTTAGTTGGATACATATACACCTCACCAAGGAAGGTGAGGTGGTTGGTCTCATTTGTAACATTCCATTTTGCAAGTAAACTCTCCCATTTCTAGTTTCTCTCTCTAGCTTTCTCTCTTTTCTCTCTCCTCATCATCTCCTAGCTTAATTTCTTGCTCATAATTATGAAGTGAAGTGATTTCTTGGTTCCTACACTTGGTATCAGTCCCGCCTCGTGATGTGTTTTGTGTACAGAATTTATTTTCGTGTTTAAAACGCCTTCTTTAAGCTTATTTTGTGGCTTATTCATAGTATAAGCTCACGAATTCGAAGATTGGTTAAGTTTTTGGAAGAAAATCATGTACTTTTGTGCTTATTGTTCTTACCTAATCATTGTTATCAATTCGTTGCCGTATAACTTTTCACTTAACTTAGTTTTATTTTTGATTTTCTAAGTTACGTTTTGACTAAAAGGTTGTTGTTTGATCCGAAAAGCTTGTAATTTCTTGTTTAGAATACTTATAAATAGGCTTTATTTAGTTAGATGGTTAGTTCTTATTTCATAAGCAAGTTGGAAGATTTGGGCTTATTCGCAAATTTGAAGTTTTTTTTCTTCGTTGCATTTTGTCAAAAACGTGACTGTGTTTTGTGGTAAAGACAAACAAGTACCGTACTTGAAAACGACCCTTGAAAATGACTTGTACTTGTTGTGTTTTGTGTACTTTAGCAGGTTGCGTTTGGTGAAGAGACTCTTGCGTTTATCTAGAAAAACTTGCATTTTGATCTTGCGGTTTGCCAAGAAGAATCATTGTGTTTTATTGAAACTTGCGTTTTGCAAGTGATTGAAGACCTTTATAGCTAGCAAACAAAACGAAAATCTGCCAAAATCTTCTAATTGTTGCATTTTGTGAAGAAAATCGCAATGCGTTTTGTTAAAAAGAGTTGCGCTTTGCTCTTGCAGTTTGTCTAGAAAACTTGCGTTTTGTGGAAACATCTTGCGGTTTGTCAAAATTCAAAGATTGCAATTTGTCCGAGTTTCTTCCTGCCTTTTGTCAAGACATCATTGCGTTTTGTCTCATTACAAGACACTGCGTTTTGTCAGAATTGAGCAATTGCGTTTTGTCAAAATCTTTGGCATTGCGTTTTGTGACCTAGTTGCGTTTTGTCAACATTTTGGGACTTGGACTTTGAGACTTGTAACGGACATAGAAATTAACAACAAACCTCAAGGACTAATTAAACGAACTTTGGACTTTAATTCGGACTACAAGGACAATTAATCAACAACAACAAACATAATCAACAAACTTTAACAACAACAATTAACTTTTCACGGTTTCCTCTCGATTTTGTAAAATCCTGCGAAAGAACTCAATTCTTTTCTCGGTTTTAATCATAGACTTGTAAAATCCCGTGAACGTTTATTGCTTTCTTTTTACCACAACTTCAATCACAACAAATCTACTTAAGATCCTACAATCATTGTTCACTTCATAATTCTTCAATCATTCATCATGACAACTCCAATTGTAACTTCCACAACCGACAGTCAAATGCATAACAACATAATGGCAGCTGGTTCAAGGGATCGTCCACCAATGCTTGCAACAGGACGATATGCACAATGGAGATCACGTTCTGTATGATACTATGATACAAAGACCAAATGGGATGCTTACGGAAGTGCATTCTCAAAGGTCCTTACACTCCAACGATTGTCACAACACCAGCTGTTCCTGCAACAGAGGATTCTCTAGCAGTTCCTGAACAAACAACAGTCGAGACAGTTATGAATATGACTCCTGAAAACAGAGCTCATTTTGAATCAGAAAAAGAAGCGATTCATTTGATATTGACTAGAATTGGAGATGAAATATACTCAACTGTTGATGCATGTCAGACAGCTCAAGAAATGTGGGAAGCCATCGAAAGGCTACAACAAGGTGAATCACTTAATATTCAAGATGTCAAAGACAAACATAATTTATGGAGTTTGGTCATTCACCTCTCACGAAGGAGAAACAATGTGAGTCTTACTACACAAATTCTACAAATATGAGTGAATGATCAGAAACATTTACAGTTGCTATCGATGCAAGTCAATGTTAAATTTCTTCAACAACTTTAACCAGAATGGTCAAATTGTAACAATTTTCTAAGCAACAACACAAGTTGGATAAGTTTCATATCACAAACTCTTTGACATTCCTTAAACAATACCAAAGTAGGACTTTAATGAACTTCGTGCTAAAGAAAGCCAAGAATGCTAACCCATATAGCACTGTTGCTTCTGCTCAAACACTTCAAGACGACTTAATATCAAATCATCCAAGACCTCACAATCATATGCACCAACATTAAAAGCTTCACTTCCAACCAGATCTCATGCCAACTACAAAACCACAAAGGCAAAGAGATAGCAAACCAAATCACACCACCATCTGAGTCAGCGTTCTGAAGATGACAGTGAACATGAACAAGCTCAGAGTGGGGGGAAGGGGTGGGGGAGATTTTTTAGGAAAAAAAAAAAAGGAATTAAAGACATGCAGAAAAACCTGGCTCTCATTGCAAAGTACTTTAAGAAAATTTATAAACCTACCAACAACAACTTCAGAACTTCCTCAAACACCAGAAACTAGAATGTGTATCCTAACTCTAAGGTACAAGAATGAACAATCAGTCTGGACATTTGGGGGATCAGAGGGCAGTAAAATGTTGTTGGGCTAGAGAAAACTGTAGGTGGTCAAGTAGTGCAACATTCTGGATACAGTGTTTAACAGTAAGAGAATTTGTCCTTATCTAAGGAATGCAGAAAGACAAAACGGAGTTAAAGACTCACGTATCATAAGGAAAAGATGTTGCTGTGTAAACAAGCTGAGAAAGGTGTTCAACTTCAAGCAGAGCAATCTGACTGGCTAGCAGACACAGATGAAGAAATTGATGAACAAGAGTTGGAAGCACATTACAGTTACATGGCAAAGATCCAAGAGGTTCCTAATGCAGACTCAGGCACTGACGCTGAGCCATTAGAACAGGTACAATACGATACTGACGATAATGTGTTTGCCAATGACATACAACATTTTGAGCAATCTGAATCCATTACTAACACATGTGCAGTGGAAACGGGTGATAGTAATGTCATTCCTGACTCACCGGATATGTGTGATAATGATATTCAGGATGACAAAATGATGTAAATGTAGATATGAATGTGTATTGCGATTGCTAATTTAATTGCTAATTTGAAACTTGATGTCGATGAAAATAAAAAGATTCAAAAGCAATTAAAGAAAGCAAATGCAACATTGACTCAAGAATTAACTGAGTGCAAATCTATTCTTGCGGAAACTAGTAGAACTCTAAGGGAATCTAATAGTATTCGGGATAGTTGCTTAGTTGCACTTCAAAATAAACAGACTGAGTTTGAGAGGTACAAGGCCTTTAATGATCGTACAGTTGACTATGACCAAGTACTTGAACGTAAGTTAAATGAAACTCTAGGACTATTAGCTAAAAAAGAAATTGACATAAAAGAAGGTTTAAAAGTTAAAGCCTACAAAATTTCTGTTGTCAAAGAGAAACACGATGAGTTAGTCAAACAGAGTCTTTTAACAAAGTCACATTACGAAGGTCTTGTCAAAGAGAAAACAAAGGTCATAACAGATTTGAAGCTTAAGGAAGAAAAAGATATTGACAAAATGATTTCAATGGAAAACCAATTAAAGTTTTTGAATGAAATTGTTTGCAAGGAGTGCAATCATCCCAACCATTCATATGTTAGCACCCAAATGCCCTACATTTAATGGAATGGACCTAACCTTTGCCAAACTAATGTACCACAAAAAGGTTCAAAATAGGATACCAGCTGTATGCGATCCCACATGACCAATCTGATCCTGCAAACAGACTCGTCCCCAATAGGGAAGAGACTCTGACTCTTGATAAAGAGAGTCGATCAAAATTGAATAAAGACTTAGTGAAACCTTTTGACTACACAAAGTTAAATAGTCTTTATGAATTTTTTAAACCGCGACATCAGCATTATGAAAATTCAGTTCGTACAGGCAAATGGAAATAAGAAAGAAAATGTGAGAAAATCATTTGTGAAAACAAAACCAAATATTTTCAAAAACATCGATTTCTTACCAGTGTCAAAATCAATAAGTAAAAGTAGACAAGCATATAATGTCATGACGAATAACATTAATCATCTGAAAGAAATTGTCGATCAAGCGTGGGTAAAACATTCAAACGACCGTCTTCATCTTCGTAACCCAACTGCTCAAGATATGGAAATCCTAGTTAAGACATGTTTGATGCCCCTTGCCCTTAAGACTCAGAATGATAGTTTCACATTTGTTCATGAACTTAAGCAAGAAATGCATGCTGATTTAAAGTACGTTGAATCTTCTTGAAATGAAATTGATGAACTTGAATCTGATAAGGCCAGAATTTCGCAACAGTGTATGGATATGCTTTTGCAGAATGGATGTCTAAAGAATGTTATGTGTTCTTATTTGCAATCTTCATCTGATTTAGATGAGATCACTGAATTACAATGCTTATATCTTCATAAAGTCAGGGAATGTGACTGTCTTGCACAAAAGCTTTCTGAACAAACTGAATTTGTAAGTAAAGAGATTTACACTAAGCTTTTACGAAGTTTTGCTAAATTAGAAAAACACTCAATTTCTCTTGAAATCGCTTTACAACAATGTCAAGAACAACTAAAAATGACACGGTTTGCAAAGAAAAAGCGTCAACTGTATTTCGAAAGGAACGTGAACAATATTTTGAAATACAAGATTTGAAAGCTCAACTGCAGACAATAATCATTGCAATAAAAGTGAGTTAAAGAAACGCATTGAAAAATTGCAAAGGAAATCTTGTAAACTAAGTTTGATAAACCATCTGTTGTTCGACAACCAAATGCTTAAAGGATTCCAAAACCATCCGTTTAGGAAAACCGGTCCTTTTTTCAGACTCTCTGAGAGAACAAATTTTTGCAAAGAATAAGTCAATTTCAAAACCCCTAATGAGTCAGAGGGTTTATCAAAACCAGTCACTCCACAAATTTGCCCTCAAACAGCAACGCAGCTGTAAGTAACATAAATGTGATTAAACCAGGCATGTATCGAATTGCAAGTATAACACATAAACTAGAGCACCATAACAGTTTGACTCAGACTTCTAGGAATACTAATCCTCGTCATATCTACATCTACAGGAGTAGCTCACAAAAACTAATGTTAGCAGACCACAGCCTAGGAGCAATCAAATGAATAGAGTAAGGTCATCCAAACACAGTCATGGAAGTTAAGAATACTGAAGTAGAGAGAACACCCTAGGATTTTCTAGTATATCTAATCAAACAAAGTCTGAACTGCTTGTAATGACAGTTTAAATTCCTGAACTTCGAATGGAAATGCTTTTGTGCTACTTGTGAAAAATGTGTGTTCAATCGAATCATGATGCTTTGTAACATAAGTTTTTTGATGACCAGAATGGCTATAAAAAAAAAAAAAAAAAAAAAAAAAAAAAAAAAAAAAAAACAAAAAAAAAAAAAGGAGAAAAAAAATAAAAAAAAAGAAATAAATAGAACTAAGAAGCCTAAAGTAGTGCCTATTAGTACTAGAAAACCCAAAAGTCAAGTGAACAAATCTGTTGCAACATACCGTAAGAAAACAGTTGCATCAGAATCTACTATCACAAATTCCAGAGAGTTACTATAGGATGTTGTATGAGAAAACTAATAAGGCATGGAAATGGTGGATAGAACAACAATGCCCATCAGGATATAAATGGGTTCCTAAGACAAAAAAATAAATGGGTGCCCTAAAGTTAGGAATGATATTTGCCAAAATAGAGTTAGTTTCGCTATATATAAAGGCATCTGGATACAAAATAACCTTTAGGATCCAATTTGTTCATGTATTCCATCGTCCTCTAATTCTCTTGCAGATTGTACAACTCATCCTATTCATTGTTGACTCTGGATGGCACAATGCCCCCCAAAAAAAAAAAAAAATAACATGACGGGCAATCTATCGCTTCTGTGCAATTTTGTTGAAAAATATCTGGGTACCATTCGTTTTGCAAGTTCAAAATGCTCGAATTCTTGGTTATGGAGATTTGGTTCAAGGAAATATTATGATCAAAAGGGTTTACTACGTCGAAGGATCCAATCACAATCTTTTCTCGGTTGGTCAAATTCTATGATGCGGATTTGGAGGTTGCATTTTAGAAATCTACGTGTTTTTGTTAAAAGATCTTTAGGGAAATGACTTAAACTAACCGGTAATCGTGGAACTGATCTCTATAAAATTTCTCTTCAAGAAACAACTTCATCAACTCAATCTGTTCTCATGCTAAAGCCTCACCAACTTAAGCATGGTTATGGCATCGAAGACTTTCTTTCATCTCAACTTCGACTACATCAACTTGATTTCAAAGAAAGATGTTGTGATTGGTTTACTAAAATGAAGTATGTCAAGGATCAACTATGTTCCTCTTATGAAGTGAGTAAAGCAAAAAGAAGTTTATTCAAGTCAAAGACTATTCCAAGTTTAAAAGGACAGTTAAATTTGCTTCATATGGACTTATGTGGTCTAATGCGGGTTGCTAGCATAAATGGGAAGAAATATATTCTGGTAATTGTCGATGACTACTCCAGATATACTTGGACACTCTTTCTACGTTCCAAGGATGAAACACCAGAAGTTTTAAAAGACTTTCTCACGATGATCCAAAGAAATCTTCAAGCCCCTGTAATTTCTGTTCGCACTGACAGAGGCACTGAGTTCTTAAACAAGACACTTAATGCATTCTTTAAAGAAGAAGGAATTGAGCATCAAACTTCTACACCTCGAACACCTGAATAGAACGGCGTTGTCGAAAGACGAAACCGCACTCTCGTTGAGGCTACACGTACGATTCTTTCAGCTTCTAAACTTCCTTTATTCTTTTGGGCCTTTGAAGCATTGCAAACCGCATGTCTATACTCAAAACAGATCAATCATCATCCCAACTCATGAGAAAATGGCATATCACATCATTAATGACAGAAAACCCTCAATCAAACACCTTCACATCTTTGGTTGCACTTGTTACCTAACCAGAGATGGTGAGAACTTGGATAAGATGAAAGAAAAAGGGGATCCGTGCATTTTGGTAGGATACTCCACTCAGTCAAAGGGATATCGTGTCTACAACAAGAGAACAAGGTTGATAGTTGAATCCATCCATCTCAGATTTGATGAGATCAAAGAGATGCCTGAGACATTTGTTGCTAATGACACTTCAGGCCTCGTTCCCCAACGATAAAAGGCGTCAGATTATGACAACCCTGACCCCGCACCAGAACTACAAAATGTTTCTCCTTCAGCAAATACAACAGTTCCATCACAACAGGAGTTGGATCTTCTTTTCGGTCCTTTATACGATGAATTTTTCAATGATGGCACATCTCGTGTCAACAAGTCTTCTTCTCCCACCGATAATTCTGCTCCACAAGACACACACCCTTCAATGAATATTCACCCTACAACAGAACCATCAACTCCTATAAATGTTCATGCTGAAGAGAATAACAAAAATCAAGCAGACGACACAGAACATGAATTTACCAATCTTTTTTGTACACCGGTACAAGAAAATGTTGAGTCTTCCTCATGCAATATTGGTACTTCAAATATGCATACCCTCAATCAACCTCAAGATTCTGAATACCGATGGACAAAAGATCACCTATTAACTCAAGTTCGTGGCAATCTATCAAAGCCTTTGCAAACAAGACGACAACTGGCAACTGATCCTGAAATGTGTATGTTTGCACTCACCGTGAGCACTGCTGAACCGAAAAACATTAAGGAGGCAATGGCTGATTTTGCATGGATAGAAGCAATGCAGGAAGAACTTCATCAGTTTGACAGACTACAAGTCTGGGAACTCGTTGACAAACCTTTTGGCAAGAACGTAATCAAGCTAAAGTGGTTATGGAAAAACAAAAAGGATGAAGACCAAACTGTAATTCGCAACAAAGCACGACTTGTAGCAAAGGGTTATGCTCAGGAAGAGGGTATTGATTTCGAAGAATCATTTGCTCCAGTTGCTCGCTTGGAGGCTGTCAGGATTTTTGTCGCATATGCTGCACACAAGTCTTTTCCAATTTATCAGATGGACGTGAAAACGGCATTTCTTAATGGTCCATTGAAGGAGGAGGTTTATGTTGCACAACCAGACGGATTCGTTGATCCTGATCATCCAGACAAAGTTTACCGTCTAAGGAAAGCTCTATATGGATTTTGAAACACAAGCTCCGGGAGACTGGTATGTTGACTCCTATTATTCCTGATTTCAAAGGTTTTACTAAAGGTATCTTGACCGACTTATTCTCGATTAAAATACAGGTGAGGACATTACTAGTGCATCGTATTTAAGTTCATGTCATTATTTTTGGTTCCATCAATCCCTAAATTTTTCAAAAACGTTTTGAAAAATTAATGCACGGTAGATTTGAGATGTCCTTAATGGGGAAAGAATTTATTTTTAGGATTTCAGATCCACCATTCCAACGCTGGTTATTTTTTATCCATCAGGCCAAATATACTTTAGAGATTCTAAAAAAACATGGTATGGAAAAAGGACTGATAAGTGTAAAATACACATATCCATTTATGCTTAAAATAACCCAATTAAACCCAAAACAGACCAAAAATGGCAAAAATATGCTTGTATTTGTGTTTTGTGTGTGCGGACGGATAAGTATAAATCACAAGGATTACAGTCAAAATCAAGCAAACACGGACACGAGATTCTGAAAGAGTACAAAAGAAGCAAAGAAGACGAAGCCTCAGTAAATCAGTCAAACATTGGACAATAAAAGTCAAAAAAGCATTCTCTTATTATAAAACACAAGGGCCAAAATTGCTAATTCCCAAACTATTCTATAACTAGAAAAGGAGAAGAAAAGCACAAGGACCATTTGTGTTACAAAGCCAAAGTTCAAACGAGTTTTACCCATTTCAGTTATAAAATAGGCGGGTAAATCCCATTCACTGTTCATCGTCTTCCCCATTTCACCCTCCACTTACACCAAAGGGGTTTTTAAAATTAGAGGGATCAAAGGATAATTTCGGTTGTCAAGGACTGAACAAATGCAAGGACAAATTAGTCTAATCAAGGGGATACTTATCCTAGTTCAAGCTCAAAGGCCACGTAATCAATGGAGAAGCACAAATTGTGATGGGTTTTGTGCTAAACTCACTCACAAAAGAAGCACAAACGTCACATCAATGGAATGACACGCTGGCAATCCTCAGGTGTCCACATTTTGATCAAACGGCCACAAAAGGATCTCAAATGATTGATTAAATGAATGGCAGAGATTGAAAGATTGAAGAGCAGGGCTAGTGATCCTAGAAGCTTCTTTCAAGTGCTATAAATAGAGGCCTTTTCTCACACACATAAGGAGTAGTTTTTTTTAGTAGTAGCTTAATTTGAAATTTTTAGCTTAATTGTTTTAGCTTATTTTCCTTAAAATCGTTTTGTATTCTCTTTTCAGTAATGTAATCAAGGTTTCTAGTTAATAAAATTCAGTGTTTACTTTAAATCTTCTCAAATCTCTTTTATATAAGCTCACAATAAGCTCTTTCAGTCTATAAGCTGAAATAGAGCTGTTTGAATTCAGTATTAATCTTATCTAAACCTTAAATCAGTTAAACCTATTATGGATCTTACTAAATTTGAGCTTTTGGAAGGGGATCTTAACTTGGAAGAGATCCCAAGGACTTTACTCTAGCTTATCTAATAAGCTAGAGAGCTTGTAGCTGCCTTTATTGGTTCCTTTTGTTTAGCTAAAGGATCAAGTAAGTTTCTCTTTTCATTCTTCTCTAATTTCAGTTTTTATTGCTTAGTCATTGCTTATATGCTTAATATCTTTGCTTATCAAAGTTTAAATATCTCTTCTAGTGCTATTTAGTTATGTGTTTTCATCTGTTTTTGCTTAAATAGTTATAGATCATTAGTTACTAATTTCTGTCATAAAAACTCATAAAATCCAAAAATATTAGATTAATTAGTTAAGATCTTAGAATTTTACTTATTCAGTTGTTTAATCATGATTGCTAAGTTTGTTTTAAGCTAGTTTTTATCTGGTATTTAGTATTTGTTCATTAGATTTCTCTTTTTAAATTTAGATTCTCTAAAAAAAAAGCTTTTCCCCACTCGTCATAATGTTAGTAGTGGTTTGGTTTAGTGCACAACATTGAATTTTACATAGCAGTACTAACCACAGTTAGTACTGCTGAACCTTTGCACTACCAGTACTAACCTCCAAGTTAGTACTAAGAGAAGCTTTCAGAATTTAAGTACTGTTGCTTTAATCCTCAGTAAGAAATTAATTTATTTTAGCTTATTAGATTTAGTTTTCATTTTCTAGCTTATTTCATTGCTTATTTAGTTTTCAAAAGTCAAAATTGCACCAGCAGTACTTTCAAGTGAAAGTACTGCTGAACTTTTTACACTAGCAGTACTAACCTCAGTTAGTACTGCTGTGTTCTTAGCTTAATTTAGATAGGTTATTTTAGGATTTAGCTTATCAAATTTAGTCGAATTTAAGTTTTTATATAGCTTAATATAGTTTAAGTCTTTAATTTCATTTTCTAGCTTATTGTCTTAGCTTAATATTGCTGTCAAAAAAGTTAAAAAGCCAAAAACAGTACCTAGAAACTTTAGGATTTAAATTTGTTAATTTAGCTTATGGATCTAGATTTTCTAGCTTAATTAGATAAAATATAAGTAGTTTTATAAGTTCTTAAAGTTTTAGAATCTAGTTTAGCTTATTAAGGTTTTTAGCTTATTTTGATTTAGTGCTACTTTGCTTATTTCCTGAGTTTGCTTAGTTCTTGATCAATTTCAGTAGCATAATAGTATCAAAACTACGCTAGTTTTTCTTGCATAATTAGATTAAGCACATCATTGAAGCTTTCTGAAAATCACTTTTCCTTTTTAAAATTTAAGCTTTATATTGAGCAGCACAATTGCTGTTTTATAAAAACTTAGAGCCAAACCCCTAGTTTTCCGTACAGCTTATTAATAAGCACTTTCTAGAGCTTAACTTTGAGTTTCATACTATAGGGCTTTTGTTAAAGTTGTCCCACTAGCATCCCTCAACATACTTTGCTTCTTTCTTTTTCATCTACAACTTTTCTTCTTTGAGTTTTTCATTTTAAGCACTTTTTCAAATCTCACCTTAATTCGGGCCTTAATTTGTGATCGGGGTAGATTCTCAGGGTAGATAGTGTAACTTTTCGATCTTAGTTGTTTTTTTAGTTAGTCCCTCCATTAGTCCTTAGATTAAGAATTTAATTAAGTTTATTAGTGATTAGGTTAAAGTTTTAATTAGTTTAATTAAACTTTTATAAAAAGATAAAAATTAGGGCTTTTATTTTTAAATAATTTTCTTCACTTTTTCTTAATTTCGTAAAATTTTAGTTTACATTTTTAGGGTTAAATTTTAGTCCATTTGCTTAATTGTCATTAATTGTTGCTTCTTAATTTCGTAGTAATAGCTTATCCAAATTATCTTTGTTCCATTCAAATCAGGATCCGAACCTAAACGTGGTTTCAATTTCACTAGTCGTTGGGGAAACGACCCGGGTGATCATACTTGCCCGGTTTAATACGTATTCTATATATATATATATCTTTGTGAGTGGAATTGTCCGAGGGTTACTTGGGGATTTCCTTAATTTCTCTATAAGTATATTATTTTATATGTATGTAAAACTACTATCAGTTTTTGGCGCCGTTGCCGGGGATTAGTGTTTACGATTCCTACGTTTTGTGTTTGTTGATTTGGTTTGAAGATCCTTTCGATTTAGAAAGTTTCAATTTTGTTTTATAATTCAAAAATAAAAAAAATCATAAAATATAAAAAGTAAAAAATATTTTCCTTTTCTTTTTAGTATAAGTAAAAGATAAAAAAAATAAAAAAATATATATAAAAATCAAAAATATAAAAAAATCTTCCTTTTAATTAAGAAATAAAAATCACCAATTGGTAAAAATACCAAAATATAAC
>BQNB010066216.1:16770-34645 GCA_026074375.1 Tanacetum coccineum
TTACAAAGCTATCTATTTATTATAAATAGATATGCTATCTCTTATGTAATTCATTCAATCAATACAATATCTATCATATTACACTCCTAACCCCTCAAACCAAACGGGCCCTTAGTTAACTCTATTTTTTATTCCATCACAACCGCCTTATCTTTCTTATTCCATCACAACCTGAGTGATTCCACTTCACAACCATTATCCAAAAGGGAGTTGATATGCACACAACACAAAGTGATGTGCACACCACAAAAATGCATATGTGATGTTGTACCATATGCATTACACATGTGATTTTGTGGTGTGCACGTCGCTTTGTGTGGTGTGCATATCACCTCCCATCCCAAAAACACCATTTCGGTTCAAACCCATTTTCCATCTCACTCGTCTACCTTTTCTAACCTGAAACCTACAAACGTTTCCATTTATGGCTTATTTTTGTGGATGATTTTTTTGTGACGTGATGAAAATGGGTTTCGGTGATTGGGATCTGGGTTAGGTTCCAAGATCTTTACATATTTGTATCGTGATTGCTTTTTTTGTATAGTTGATGTTCTTGTGTTTATGTGTATAATTTGTGATAGGTTTTTCTTGTTTGTTGATGAAGATCTGGGACATGTCTAGGATTTGTGAAAGAGTACATAGTGTGCACTTTGTGATATGTGGATCTGCTGCTGTTGTTGTTTGATGGAGTTTTTTGTTGTTGGGTTGTTCTCGTTTTATTTATGACGAGGGGATGTGAGAGGATTTGGTATGGATCTGATGGTTGATGAAGGTTATTTATGTTTTTGGATGTGGATGTTGTTTAGGGAGTGGATGATGATATTGTTTGTGATGTTGTGACGTGGTGAATGTCGCGGGAGAAGACAAGATGAAGAGGATGAGGTTTCATGGTGAAGATTGTTGGGGAAGAAGACAAATGCTACTTGTTTTTTTATAGTGGGTTGATAAATACATCTCATGAATCAAATAAAGTCAAACGTGACGTGGTATTTCCAACTAAATAAATAAAAAATAAAAAATGACGTGTGGGTCATTTTACAGTTTCAATCGGCACTTAAACGGTCATATTACCTATATGTTTAAAAATCTAAATAATTTAATGACTATATTAGTAATATTGAGAGTTCGTTACCTACATGTGAAATTTTTGAAAGTTTGTTGGTAATTTATGACTTTAACGCCCAAAATTATAATATCACTTTCGAAAATTTTGAAAATTCCGTAACTATTTCCTTGTTCTTGTCACTACTTTGCAATTGTCCTCAATCTCAAAGGACTAAATATGTAATCATTCCAAAGTGTGATTCCAAATCAGTGACAAAGAATTCTGAAACTAAGCAACACAAAAGTTCCAAAAACTTGAATAAGGAATTCCGAAACCAACTCAATAAAATTCCGAAACTTTAAAAAAAAAATCTGAAACTAAGCAACACAAAAATTCCAAAAACTTGAATAAGGAATTCCGAAACCAACTCTCTAAAATTCCGAAACTTAAAAAAAATTATAAAACCAATCTTAGTTCCGAATCTACAGTTCCGTAATCACAAAATTGAAAACTCCGATAACATATGCTATATTCCAAAACCAATATTCTCAAACCATTGAAGCAGTTACCGAATCCAAACAAGTGTTCGTTGGATTCAATTCGTACCATAAATCAATTACCGAAAGCGATTGAGGAAACATTGTTCCAATACTGAATCCAATCACCAAATCGTTTCACCTAAATCTGATCGGAAAGAATGGAGATTACCGGAATCTGACCGGAGAAGACGAATGAATTGCCAGGAAAGAGGCTCTAGATACCAATTGATATACACCATTAGGATTCACTTAAGAATCGTTAAAGGATCAACAACAAACTTGGATTATCAAGACATGATTAATAGTCGAAAGTTTGGTGGTTATTATTGGAATGCTTGAATGATTACAAAAGTCGGTTACGGAAGAAGAATTCATTATAAAAGCTAAGGAATGAAATGAAAGGTAAATGTCTATTTATACTAATGAGGGATGGGGAAGATTGACTAGTCCATGTGTGGAGTACAAGACACGTGCACCACACGTGGATTGGGGTTTAACCATCCCACGTGCACCTAACGTGCCACACAACTCTTATATGTAAAATTGATGTATCTAAGAATTTGTACTGCGCCTTCTGATGTAATTGTGATTGCTGGAAGAACATGAGCATCTACGGTTAACTCAACTCCATTGGCTGGACTATTTCATAAAATGTAGCCGATACTGCCGACTCTTTCACCTCCATGCCTTTTCCAACTCTCGTCCTATTTCCTCGTAAGAAAACACAAACTTGCCCTTTGCTTTTTGAGGGTTCAAAGAGCCAGATAAATCAATGTTTTGAAACCGGGTCTCTAATCGACCCGGTCGAGTCACCGGGTTACCGGTTCAACCACCGGGTCAACCCGATCTTCCACAACAAAAAAATGAAAAGTATTTGAAATGATTAGAAAGACAAAAGTTCTATAAAGAACAAGGTCTAAAAAAACAAATAAGTCAATCCTGACCATTCATTTCATCTAAATTGGACGGTCACGATTTGATACATCTACCTACCCAATACCCCGTCTCTCACCTCTCATTTCATTTCAATTTACACACAGTCTCTAACCACCCCCTCTCACCATCCATCGGAACCCTAACAACCATCCATTGCAACCCTAACAACCGTCGCCAACCACCCACCTCTCATCGGAACCCTAACAACCATCCACCCACCCCCACATTAAACATAACAAACATCGCCGGAACCCTAACAAATTAATCAAACCCACACAAACCCTCGCCAAAAACATCACAAGCCATCATCTACCCACACACACATCATCTAACCACCCCCAAATTAATCAAACCCTAACTATTTTTTATTCAAATGGACATATGAGAAAAACTAAGACTATCTAAGATGTCGTCTAGTATATACTTCTTTTTATCTTATTTTTTGCTTTTTTTTTGCTTATTTTTTGTGCTTATTGTGTTTTTAGGTTTGTTGCTTAGTTTTTTTGCTTATTATCAGTGTTTTGTTGTTTATTCAGTTTTTTGTTGCTTATTTTTTGTGCTCATTGTGTTTTTAGGTTATGTAAATAGATCAGACATAAGTTAGATAGATCATAGATCAGACATTGTTGTTCTAAAGTTAGTTTATTGTGTTAGGTTGAGGATTTGATTGTTATAATCTCATTAGGTCATATGCTTAATCTGTTTTGAGCTTTTGAGTGTTCTAAATTAGGGAATTTGTTACTAATGTCTTAACGAAATATGCAGCAGTTTGTAATTCTTTTTTGTTTACTAACGATTTTTTATATTTTTTTGTTTAATGTTAGGTATTAAGGGACGTAGGGGTAGTGATTCTCCTAAGAAAGGGCGGGTTCCGATGAGTGAAAGGTTTTTGAACCCAACGCCGATAACTCAATATAGTCCGGTCACTAATGAAGTTGTAAAAGAGAGTGGTAAGGAAAAGCCTGATGTCGTCGTTGTGAATGAAAAGTTGGATGTTATGAATGAAAATCCAGATGTTGTGAAGGAAAAGCCGGATTTTGTGAAGGAAAATCCGGCTAGTGTGAAGGAAAATCCGCTGTTGTGAAGGAGGCTTTAGGGTATAGTCGTAAGGTTGATAAAGAGGCTGTTGTGAAGAATAAGAAGCTGCTCTTGGTAAAAAGTTATTTTGTCCGAAATAGCTTCATAAGGTCAAGTTGGATTAAAGAGGATATTGCAGACAAGGGTCAAGGTGATACGGAGCGGTGTGAATGTTGTTATACACCCTTTACTATGGTTTAAACAGTTTATATTGTTGTTAGCTTTGTGGATTGTATTTACATCAATCTATCTATATTAGATGATAGTTTACTTTTGATAGTGATTAAACAATAGTCGGTGTAGTTTTTTGGCTCTTTTAGTTGACTGTAAAAATATTTTATCAATGTTTAACAAGTTTAGGGTAGTTTTGATCAATTTATGGTATAACATTTAGTGTCTTTTGGAGTCTCCATGATTTTCTTGATTTTTTTTAATAACATGAGTTTCTACCATAATCCCTTGTGATTTAACTTGATCACTTGAGTTCTAAAAAGATATCCCTTGTGATTCAAACTTGAATCACAAGGGATTCTAACCAAAATCCCCTGTTGATTCTTATATTCTTATGGATTTACTAAAAAATAATCTGCTCCCCCCCCTTAACAGAATCCTAAACATGTCTAACAGAATCCCTTGTGATTAGAGGAATTACAATTGATTTTTATAACTAAAAATAATTAAAGTAAACTCAAATAATCCCTGTACTTAAGTATAATAAACATGTCTACAGGAATCCCTTGTGATTGGAAGTTTATCACAAGAGATTACTCTAGATACACATAGAAGATTCCATAGGGAACTCACATGTGATTATGCTGCAAATCAGAGTGGATCAATCACAATATACAAGTAAATCATAGGAATCAAGTAAAGAACAATTATTCAAATATTTAAGTAACCAAAAATATTGATTCCTGAAAGATTTAGTATTTTTATACAAGAACTAAAAATATTTTAAACTAACTAAATTTATTCAAAGTAACGAAAAAGTTATCAAGCATCAACGATGTCTCGGTTGTCTGGCTTTCCTTTTTATTCCTTGCCTTTGGATTTAGTGAACAAGTTGGTTTTTGGTATGTTCGTATTGCTTGTCATCTCTTCACAATAACACACAAGGTCCTTTGGTACTTTTTTTCTCTTTGCAATGGTTAAGAGATTTTTCTAGGTTCTAATCTTTATACGTTTCCTTTATTCATTGTTCTCCTTTGTATCACAGCTTGTGTTGGATTTTGCCACACTCCAATTTGATAGCGGTGTGACGACGGGGGTTGTTCTGTTTTTTGAAAAAATTCCAAATAGTACATCTATTGTTATCTTCTGAAGGGAGCGTTCGGCAGTTATCGGCTTTTCACTTCATACAAAGAAGTCTTTCTTCAAGCTTTTATACTATAGTCCCTTTCCGGCGAGTGCCACTCTATTATTCTCATGTCATCTTTGCTAAATAAACAGTATTCATCACCACTGTTGATTAACATTTTTGCCGACTATTTTTAAGTCTTTCAATTGTTACAAATTGTTGTTATCCCCATATCTGTTTTTTTGTTTCTTCTCCTAGGCGTCGGGAACGTCACGGTGTCATGTCCTTGTCAGGGCGCCTCCAAAATGTTTTGCTTTGGTACATATGAATAATTAATCTCCACGATTCTTGACACACCAACAAAATATAATGTCTGACTTAGGAAACCCGTATCGGAGGGAAAATTTCGACAAGTACATACCACGATATCATTTCTATATTTCATCAATACCTTATACAAAAACACAAGTAAATAAGAATGTTATTAGGATATACTCTAAGATTAGAAAAATTGGCATGTTATTGGTTCAATTATGAATCATTGAGTTTCCAGTGAATAATCTCATGATGATTCAATATGATTCTTCTGGACATTCCTAATTAATCTTTTGAGATTCCAGAGAAATCACTTGAGATTCTATATGTAATCACTTAAGATTCCCTAGAAAATCTCATGAGATTCATTTTAAAAGTTTTATTAAACAAAATAAAGGAACTTACCTCTATTGTCTTTCGATGTTTCTCCCACTGTTCTAGTTTTCTTCTCTTGTTCTTTTCCCTTTTTTCCTTTTTTTTGTGCCTAAAAAAAACCCAAAAAAAAAAAATAAATAAAACAAAAGTATTTTTTTTCATTCGACTTCTTGTTCATAATGTCAGTCTTCTACCTTCATCTATATTGTAAAACCTTGAATCATTACAATTCCATACAACTTCATTTTTTTTTCAGTGTGAATACATTCAATATAAAAATCGTACTAGTTCGGTATACTCGTGCTGCACTGAAGTTTCAATATCTAATTATAGTAATACCACTTTGGTTTAAATCAATTGTTTTGATTCTAATGACTCTTGCCTCTATACCTTGCCTTTCCTTTGCTGATTCTTATGAAATCATGAAACTAACAAAGGGTTGCCCACAGGGCTTGTGAAACTTTTGAAAGAACGGTGTTTTCACTTTCAGGACCTTGAAGTGGTCCTCGATCAATCCATTTAATGCAGAGTCAATAAAATAAGGTGGAATCCATAGTTTTCTCGAAGATTAAACATTATTTTTCAAACATTTGTGACCTTTGCAAACTAAATCTTAAATCAAATTTGAGCACAATTTTTCATATTTTTTTTTTTAAACTCCACTATGCGTGAATGAACTTATTACAAGCAATCTAATGTAACGTTCTTTGAAATTTGATTTCATTGTTGATTTCCTTTACAAATGTTTTTGGATAAAAGTGTTTTTAGTTTAATCACCTAGGATGATCAAAAATAGGGCACTGTGATTGGTTCTATTGTGAAACACATGTGTATATCCAGAGACAAGAAAATCACATGAGATTTCAATACGAATCACTTAAGATTCCACTTATGAAATCATTTGAGATTACAGTGATAATGACGAATCTCATTATGAATCAACTTGAGATTCCATAGAAATCTCATGTGATTCAAACTCAATCACATGAGATTCAAGTTTAATAGTTATGTGAATAAAAATACCTTGGATGGATTTTTTTGCATAATGTGCCACATGCAAAGTCTGTGTTTGGGTTTCTTAAAAACGGCTTCGATAGCTCTCTTCATGGCTCCATCTTGATCGGTCATGATCATGGTTGGTTCTTTTAAGAAAGCGGTCATAAATGCCATTAGCAGCCACGTGTATGATTGTGTATCTTCATGTAAAAGCATTCCCGAACCAAAGTGTGGACACTATTTTCCATGTTTATCGATTTATTGTATGTACAATCACTTCATGTTGTACCTATATTAAAATCAATTTGTTAGTACTGGTGAGAACAGAAGAATCACATGAGATTCCAGTAGAATCACATGAGATTCTTCTAGAATCTCATGTGATTGTACAGGAATCACATGAGATTCAAGTGGAATCTCATAAGATTCAAGTGGAATCAAAAGAGATTCAAAGGGAATCTCTTATGATTCTTAAAATAAGCCTAATTATAAAGCCAAACATAGTGAATCACTTACTTGTTGCTGTTGAAGGTTGCATTAAAAGATACTATGTCTCCAAACTCTTTCTAGTTACATTTGGCAACTTTATCAGCCCAAAACATGGCAACCAACTCAGAGTTTTCTACCTTATACTAAAATGTTAAAGTTTAGACACATACTTTTTTTCTATTTCCATTTGTTTATAAAAGCATTTATGTGTCAATATTCACCTATTAACTGTATTATTATCATCCCTTTGATGATTCTTAAAATCATCGGTCGTCCCATGAACATATTCATACCCGCCTTTCATGCTACAATAAAGTTGTATGCACGTGTTGCACCAATTTTATTTGTTGCAGCTTTGACAACAAACATTTTTTCTGATTGATTCATCTTTCTTTGTTTCTTTGTAAAATGTTTGTACTCTTTTGGGATAAGCATGTGATTGTGTTTGGGTTTAAATTTCACTAACTTGTATTTTGTAGAAATAATATCCAAAACTAATCTTATACAAGCTTTGCAACCTGTTACATGAGTTGTTGTATTCCTTTTTTGTTTGTTATATTCAGGATCAAGTGTGTCAATATTAATAACTTTTAGAACACCTTCTTTGTTACACATAAGGTACTTATGTTGAACCACTCCTGATTTTGTTAACCTTTACCCTCCTTTTTTAACTTCAAAACCAGCCATTTCTGCGTATTTCGTATACATATCTAAAGCTTCATCTATTGTATCCTAGTAGGTCCCTTCAACTGGTATAAGAATTCCTTCTACATGAGGCTCCTAATAAATCGATCCACCAAGTGTCTCATTCTGCTCGTATAAAGTAGGTCTTGGTGTTCTCATTATATTGTTGTATAAAAAAAAACATAATGTGACATTAGTTATAATAATATAACCACTGATATCTACATTAGTTTCAAGATTCTCAAGAGAGTCCGTAGAGAATCACACAGGTGATCCCAAAAAAAAATCTCAGTGATTTTCAAAGATCTCAAGTGATTTTTAAATAAAAATCTCTTGATGATTTTCTCATAATCTCATGTGATTCTACAATAATCTCATGTGAAATTCACTAGTATCGAACAAATACAAATCAGTATCATCTGATTCCATACAAATCTCATGTGATTCACTAGTATCAAAATCTCATGTGATTTCACAAAAATCTCATGTGATTCACTAGTATCAAACAAAGTCTGATGAATGTTTGTTCTTCATCCAAGTCTTTTTTATATATGTGTTTGATATTAGTGAATCACATGAGATTCACTAGTATTAAACAAATTCAACACAATTTTATAACAATACGAATCTCATGTGATTCATTATGACATTTTACCTGTAACTTCTTCTTTGTTCAGATCGTTATGTTTGTTTACTTCTTCTTCATGCATTTCCGACGATTGATGGTTTTTTATGGTGATTTAACGGTTATTTTACAGATGTTTTGGAGCTTTTGAATAATTCCGACGACGGTTGTTAGGGTTTCGGTGTGTGGCGGTTACTGCGATGGAGTCGCGATGGATTTGGAGGTGTTACGGTGGCGTTTTGGAGGTGTTGTGGTGGAGTCGCGATGGATTTGGAGCTTCTGAATAATTCCGGCGACGGTTGTTAGGGTTCCGGCGGGTGGATGGGTTTTTTTTGTCACCCGCCGGTGTGTGTAGATTAACCCGCCGGTGGAGTCGTGATCGGTTTTTTTTGTTAGGGTTCCGGCAGCCGCTGGTGAAGTCGCGATGGGTTTTTCTTGTTAGGGTTTTGGCGGTGGCGTTTTGGAGGTGTGTGTGTGTGTTTTGAGGAGAGAGAGAGAAAAATATTAAAGGGTGGGTTTTTTTGTGAATTATATATATTTGAATGAATGAATATAAACCATTGGATTTGATTGAAATAGAGGGTCAAGATTAACCCATTTGTTTTTTGCCCTTTTTTTTGAGGATCTCAATTTTGTTTATTACTCTTTTCTTCAAATAAATCAAATCTTGTGTATGTATAAGTTTTAATATATATCATTTGTTAGGATAAGTTGTATCAATGTAGGGTTTTTCTTATATTTGTACTTGTGTTACTATTGGTATAATTTATAATATGATATTTGATTTTAGGATGTTATAATAACTCAATATCACGTAGCTAGTACATCTCCATTGAGTTTGCAGTTTTAATCAGTTTCATTACATTCCTCAATCCCTTTATATATCACCTCAAGTTCTTGAATATTTCTTGAGCTCCACAGATCCAAACTCATATAATTTCATCTATAAAATATGTGTTCTTGGTCTCTTATGAAAGTTCCAACACCATAAAGATCCTCCTCAAGTTAAAAAAAAATTCTATTTTACCACACTTTTAAATAATGTGAAAAATATTTTAAGTTTATTAATACATATAAATGTGTAAAAAATAGTTACATAAATAAGTGTGAACAAAATTAAAAAAAGTAAAAGGTTTTCACACACACACACACACACACACACACACACACACACACACACACACACACACATATATATATATATATATATATATATATATATATATATATATATTGTTAATAAAAGTCCACACTTTTAAGTATGAAAAAATCCATAATTTTTTCACACTTTCAAGTGCTTACCCCAATTTGTAACACCCAAATCCTCCACACTTCTCACACAAGAGAAAGTGTGGAGGAGTCGGGTGTTACATGAGGTCAACATTTATAAGTGTGAATAAATAATAGATTTTTCCACACTTAAAAGTGTGGACTTTTATTTGCAACATATAAAAGTGCGGAAACTATTTTGTTTTTCAAAATTTGTTCACACTTATTTATGTAACAAACTTTTTACACAATTATAAATGTCAATAAACTCAAAATATTTTACACACATTTTTAAAGTGTGTACAAAAAAGTGTGATGAAATAACATTTTTTTTGTAGTACCATAAAAAGATGAAATGTACTCCAATTTATCTAATTCATTTTGTTTCTTAATTAAATTTTAGTTTGGGGCTAATCAACGAAAGAATCATTATACTTACCCTTATATACTTATATATACATCAAAAAATTACTTATGTGATCATTAAAGTGACTTTTTTGGGGCTATTCTGGGCATATATGACCATTTTACCCTTTAAAGTAAATTACTACATAATTGGTCCATGTTACATAAAAATTTGCATAAACCATCCTCGTCCCCTTTTTACTTAACACAATCTATTTTTACTTGGTTCTCAACTAAATTTAATTACCCGACCCACCCTTTACTTAACACGATATATTTTAGGGTAAATGCCATTTATTACCAACCTACTTTCTCATTTGTGCCGAAATGACCAACGTACTTTTTTTGTACTTACTACACCCACGTACATTCAAATTTCGTTCGATATCACCAATATGACCATAAAATGACTATATTACCCTTGTCTTCTCTACATCCACTTAGATCAAAAGACAAAGGTAATATAGTCATTTTATGGTTATATTGGTGATATCGAACAAAATTTGAATGTACGTAGGTGTAGTAAGTACAAAAAAAAGTAAGTTGGTCATTTCGGCACAAATTAGAAAGTAGGTTGGTAATAAATGGCCTTTACCCTATATTTTTACCCTTTTTACTTTATAACTTAAAAGTATATAACAAAAGTAAAAACCATTTTAAGATAAAAAATATAAGTATTTGAATTACATAAATGCTTAACCGTTAACTTAGATTACATATTTAAGTGTTAACATACTTCCATTACATAACTGTTAATATTTTGGACCAGAACCCTTTATTAAGGGAACCAAAATTTCATATGTTTAATCCAGATCAGTGTACCAAAATATTAACAATCATTACCATTACAGATTAGTGTAGCAAAAGATTAGTGTACCAAAATATTACATAACCACCACAATAGAATCATCAAACACCAAGCTTTCTTTTCCCCATCCTGACCTGCTCCTTCTCTTGCTCTAGAACTCCAAATGTCTTGTTAACAATCATCTCCCAGGTTATCTTATTTGCTAGCCCAATGCAGCAATTCCGTATTGGTATAGGGCTTTTGACAACAAATTTCTTTGGAGTTTGTGGAATTTTGGGAGTTGAAAGGGCTTTCTCTTTGCTTTTTGGAGTTGGAAGGGACTTACTAGTAGCTAATAATTGAGTCAATGACTTTGGATAACCGATTTGCTATTATTTTAGCAACAATCTTGTAATGAACACCAATAAGAGAAATAGGTCTATAATCTTTAATATACAAAGGGTTGGGAACCATTGGGATTAAAGTAAAGAAAGACGAATTCGAGCCAGGAGGAAACATACCAGATATGAAGAAGTCATTAACGAAAGTCTGAATATCTAGATGTAAAAGGTCCCAATACTTCTTGACAAACATAAACGAAAAGTCATCTGGGCCCGAGGCTTTTTGGCTACCATATCTCAAACGGCAACTGTGATTTCCTCCAAGGACACCATGGAATCCAAATAGTTTCGATCAAAATCAGATAAACACTTATCAGCCGTAATAGGAGGAAAAATAACCGATGAGTTTTGACATGAAATCTTATCTTTATAAAAGTTGAGGAATGCAAGTTTGATATCATTAGGATCTGTAATCCATTCGCCCTCGTGCAAAATCCCATTAAGCATCTAAGATTTACGTTTGGAGTTAATAATACCATGAAAGAATTTGGAGTTTTCATCTCCTTCCACGTCCCATTTAATCTGAGCTTTTTGGATTAAATCCATGGACTCAAATTTGTCGAGACCCTCTAACTCAAGCAAAGTATTAACACGGGGAGCTTCTTTGTCTCATCATTGTTGCTCGACCATGCGATCAATATTTTCATCTAGCAATCTCAAAGAATGCAAAATACTTTGTTTCCTGCTATGTTCACTATCTTTTGTGCGGGAATACCAAAGTTTAAGATGAGTTTGTAGACCGCTAAATTTATCATGAAAAGTCACTATAGAACCATGAACCTCAAACGAAAAATAATTCCACGCCTCTTTAACCACATCATCAAAACCAATACGATCAAACCATGAATGAAAGAGTTTAAAAAGAGTCTGACCAAAGTCAGAATTCTTACTGTGTAATAGAATAGGGTTGTGATCCGACCAAACTTTATCGAGAACAGTAACCTGCATGTGAGAATGAGCATGGAGAACGCCGTCTGAAACTAGGAAGCGATCAAGTTTACTCAACTTAGTTCCGGTTTTGTTCATCCAAGTAAACATTTTACCTCCTATAGGAAGGTCGATAAGACCAGCATCTCGAATGAAAGAGTTAAAAATCACAACATCATTATTTGAGAATGAAGAACCGAACCTCTTAGTTTTGCCTCTAACTTTATTAAGGTCTCCAAACAAAATAATATTGTCGGCATGATTTTGAAGAAATAAATTAAAGGACTCCCAAAGATTTGATTTTTGCGGTTGTTGTTGCGGACGATACACGTTAATAAAAGTTTACACTTTGGGCGACTATCTATTTAGAGAATTTTTCCAAATTTGATTATCTTCAACCTCTTTCCACCTATTACAACATATCTATTCATAACTAATCTTAGAACGCAAATATAAAACGTCTATACTTCATAAGATTATTGGTGAAGTATGTTTGTTCCCTCTTTGAAGATATTAAAAAAAAAATTTTTTTTTCTTTTTTTGATCGGGCTTACATATGGGGGCTGGTTAAGGCAGACGCTCTGCGTGGTGATGGTGGTAGGCGACAGTGGAAGGTGCGTCAGATGAAATAAGAATACTAAAGATTGATAGGTTTGTTTTGTTAGGAATAAAGGATAGATCTCGATGCTAGTTGTCAAGGGGTGTTGTTTTTATTCTTGAATTTGTTTATTGCTAGATCTAAAATCTTTAATTTGTGTGTATGATTTATATCATGAAGTCTAAGTGTGTATAATGTAGTGGTTTTAGTCGTGAAGATGCGATAGTGATTTTGGTTTGTGAAGATATGGCGTTTGGAAAATTTGGAATATGGTTCTTATTTTTGTTTAAAGTTTAATTTTTTTACTTTTATAAAAATGAAAAATGCCAAGAAAAATCAAAGAGGATAACACGAGGGCATAATAGTCATTTCAGTTTGACAAAGGAATAAAACGGACTCAAAGTTTTCCCAAAAAATGCCGCCCACAATTTCTAAACTACGCGGACGAAACGTGCAATTTGACCAAACTATAAGGACGCCTTTTGCAATTAACTCTTTATATCCTCATGTATATATTCACATACACAATAACTAGTGCTTTTATTTTGATATTTATAATATCGTGTATATACATGTATTTTCAAAACAACATATATGTTGTATTTTTAAAATAAAAATTATAAAGATATAAAGTTCAAGGGTATTTGTTTATTTTTTTAAAGTTATTAAAAAAACATAAAAATTTATAAGTTTACACTTAACTTAATATAATTTATTTAAAATACAACTACTAAATTTTTGTTAATTACCTATTTTTTTTAAGTTTTCATTTTTATAAATTTAACACTTATATTTTTATGTGTTTTTTTCTTCGTCAAATTTATAAAAGTTTAACCAATTTTTTTCTTTCAATTAGCTAATAAGAATGCTTGATTTTGCTACATTTGAAAATAAAGCAGTCTAATTGGCTTAATTTTTTTTAAGTGATGTAATTCGTTTATTATGAAAAAGATAATATTTGTTAAATTGTACGAGGACGATTTGTTGTGAAAAGGAAAAATGAAAATAGTAGAAAAACATAATTAAATGAAGTAGGTAAGATATAAATGTTGGGTTTTATAACCTAATTAACAATTAATTAACACGAGTACGCAGTGGAATAAATGATCACGTGTAGAACACAATAATTAACAAGATAGAAAACATGTACCTTTTAGCACGAAACGATACACCGTTTAAAGGTAACCGTAAACACCGTCTTCTTTATACGCGTGTGTATAATACAACGCGTAACCACTAGAATCAAAGATATGATTCCTCTAAGCTTCCACACACTATACGTTCTTAGCAAACGACGAGGTATGCTAGTACTAGTAGTGTATAACAAACGATCTTCTTCGTCTCTTGATTCTATCAACTTACGAACAAGGAATCACAAAGATGTGACGATCGAACTTAAACAAATAAACCAAAAAAGTGTTTGTTTATTACTGTTCGATCGAATGAAGACAAACCAACAACTCCAAAACACTTTATTGACTAGTCAGTTTAGGAGAAAAAGGATAGAGCGATTTTTAATGTTTAAGTTTTTCAAGTTATGTTCACATGAATAAAACCACAAACATGTATAAATACACTTGTCATTCCTAATCCTTTTAGGATTTGTTTCCTCAGCCAACTAGGAAAAAAAGAAGACAAACCGCACCCTTTTAAACTTTGGTTTATTTATAATTAGTCCCTCACATTTAACCATTAAACGTCTAACTAATTATTTAATACTCGTTAACTTTTAACGATCGTTTGTTTAATTTACATATTAACATTAATATATTTATCGTCATTTACATATAAAGTGTTGGTCCCCTTGGCTCGAAATATTTCGGACATATATTAATCATATATGGGTATGTAATCCAATCAGCTCCCACTTGGACTGTATGAATAATATAATAATTGGTAAGCGCTCCTTTTTAAAAAGGGCAACAAGCCAATGCTCCCAAAAAATTAGAGTTTGGTTTCACAGGGCATGAATACAAATGTGCATTTTTCAATTTTACAATTCATTGTTTCCGATACGTTGTTAATTGGATATGGGATCAAGGGTCATTCCATATTTAACGATTCTGTTTCTCATATATGAAGTAATCAAGATTACTGAAAATCAATGATACATATCTTCATGAGTTTTCAGGTACGGCCATACACACATCTGATTATTTCTATGAGGGGCCCAATGGTATCTTCTTCAAAAATTTGATGGAACAAATTCTATATTGACTATAAGTGCCCAGTCATCATGTGGCATAAACCATTTTGGACAAAGCCCTTATTAGTTCCTTATACAGGAACAACTTAAATTAATTATTCAAGAAGGAATATCCACATATGAGTAAACCTACTTGCATCTCAAGTATTAAGGATTTATGTAAATAAAACTCTACGTACTAGTATTCACTTGATGACGTCGATCCATAAAATGATATTCTTATGGCGGGGAAATATAATATTCATCTTCATGAATATCACGTTGAGTTTGGCTGGGGACTTATCCCTTAATATCTCAATATCACCAATCGCTCAGAATTGTCTTAGTTTAAACAAGATTCCTCATATTTTGTTATCGACAATGATTAATTTTAGAATAAATACATTTATTATCATGGATTTAAACATGAAAATATAGGACACAATTCTATAATATAAAGATAACAAAATACCAGCGTATCATTATCTAAAGTATAAAATGTTTGACATACCTTATCAAAATAACAAAATACCAAGTATCATTATCATAAAATAAATTGTTTAAACATCCATTATCCAAATACTAAACACAGATCTACATCAAAACTACTAGCTAAACGAAGTCCCATGCTCTTAGCATGTTGAGTAAACTTTCCTTCTGGTAAAGCCTTCATAAAACTTATGCTAGATTTTCATCTGTGTGAACTTTAAGAAGGTTACTTCTATGGTAGTGTCTGGTTCCCATCTGAACCCTCGGTTCGTTGGCAAAATGAAGTGCTGCTGAATTATCGCAAAACATCCTAATAGGTTCGTTTATTGTTGGTACTATACCAAGCCTTGAAATAAACTTCCTAATCCAAACAGCTTCCATCTCTGCTTCTTAAGCAGCTATGTTATTCAGCTTATGTAGCAGGCATTTTAGTAGTACTTTACTTGGAGCTTTTCTAGTCTACTACGCTTCCGTTCAAAATGAAACGTATCCTGTCTGAGATTTCATATCATCTATATCGGTCTCAAATCCAGTATCGCAATAGCAATCAACTCGAAGTTCAGCTTCTGGATTTCCACCATAAACCAAGAACATATCTTTAGTATTTCTTAAATACTTAAGAATATTTTTCACAGCAGTCCAGTGAAGTTCACTAGGATTCTGTTGAAACCGGCTTGTTATATTTTGCGCGAATGCAACATCAGGTCTAGTGCATCTTACTGCATACATAATGGAACCCACAACCGAAGCATAAGGTACATTTTGCATACGCTTCACCTCTTTAGGTGTTGAAGCACCTTGTGTTTTGTTCAAGTCAAGTCTTTCTTGCATGGGGATATGACTACGTTTGGAATTATCCATTTTATATCTCTTTAAGATCTTATCCATGTAAGCATTTTGACCAAGTCTAATCAATCGCTTTGACCTATCTCTGTAGATTTTGATTCCAAGAATAAATGTTGCTTCCCCCAAATCTTTTATAGCAAAACACTTTCCAAGATAATCTTTTACACTTTGTAAACTTGGTATGTGATTTCCCATGATGATTATGTCATCAACATACAAGATGAGGAATGTAACATTACTCCCACTAGCCTTTTGATATACACATGGCTCATCAAGATTTTGATCAAAACCAAACCTTTTGATTTCTTCATCAAATCTTTTATTCCAGCTTCTTGATGCTTGCTTAAGACCATAAATGGATCTTTGAAGCTTGCATACTTTTCTGGGATGATTAGGATCAACAAAACCTTCAGGTTGTACCATATAAATGTCTTCATCAAGATAACCATTTAAGAAGGCAGTTTTGACATCCATTTGCCATATCTCATAATCATAGAACGCCGCTATAGATATGAGAATCCTAATAGCTCTAATGTCAGCGACGGGTGAGAACGTTTCTTCATAATCAACCCCGTAGAGTTGAGTATAACCCTTTGCTACAAGACGAGCTTTATAGGTGTGTACAATACCATCCATGTCAGTCTTTTTCTTAAAAATCCACTTACTCCCAACAGTCTTACAGCCAGGAGGAAGATCGACCAGGACCCATACCATATTGTCCATCATGGATTGTATTTCCGCATTCATAGCATCGATCCACTTATTAGATTCAGAATCTAACATCGCGGCTTTATAGCTAGTGGGTTCATTAAGATCCCCTAGACTATGCTCCTCCGCTTCTACATTTAGACATAAACGATCTGGAGCTCGATGTGTCCTTTCGGACCTACGAATCGGAATCACTTCCTCTTGTGGTGGTTCAAAACCCTCCACCTCTTGAGGAATGTTGCTAGTGATTTCAGAAGGTGTTGTATCTTCTTCTTCTTGAATTTCTTCAAGATCTACCGCCCTCCCACTGATTTCTTGACTTATGAGACGTTTCTCAAAGAATTCAGCATACCTTGCAACAACAATTTTGTTTTCAGGTGGGAAGTAGAAATAGTAACCCATTGTTTCCTTTGGGTATCCTATAAAGATACACTTAACAGATCTTTGTTGGAGTTTGTCAGGCGTATCCCGCTTCACAAGCGCCTCACATCCCCAGACCTTTAAGTAAGACAGATTAGGAACTTTTTCATACCATAATTAATATGGAGTCTTATCAACCTTATTGGTTGGAACCATATTAAGAATGCGTGTTGCAGACTCTAGAGCATAATCCCAAAAGGATAACGGCAGAGTTGTAAGATTCATCATTGATAGAACCATGTCTAACAAAGTACGATTTCTCCTTTATGTTGTGGTGTGTAAGGAGGAGTAAGTTGTTAGACAATTCCACATGCTTTAAGATAATCTTTAAACTCTTGGCTTATGTATTCGCCACCTCGATCTGATCAAAGAACCTTAATTGTCTTCCCGAGTTGATTTTCCACTTCATTTTTAAACACTTTAAACGTTTCAAAGACCTCATGTTTATGTTTAAGAAGATAA
>BQNB010066217.1:0-34644 GCA_026074375.1 Tanacetum coccineum
TTTTGTGAGAGAGTTTAGTGCAAAACCCACGCCTCTTATGTGCTTCTTCATTAATGACGTGGCCTAGAGCTTGAGAGAACCAATGAGATGCTTTGATTTGACCCATTTGTCCCTGCCATCTTGTTAGGGGGCTTTTGAATTGACTAACGCACCCTTTTATTTCCATTTGCCCCTTGTTTTACCATGGTGAAAGTTAGAGACGATGGATGAATAGTAAAAAGAGTTTCGCGCCATATTTTTCTTTTTATAACTGAAAGAGGTAAATTCAGTTTAAACTTTGGGGAGTTGGCAATTTGAGTCCTTGTGTTTGGATCCCTCTTTTTCTAGTTATAAACTAGTTTCAGTAATTGCAAAACTGGCCCTTGTGGTTAATGAAAAGGGAAATGGGCTAGGGCTTTGGGCTTAAGGATCCGGGTAGGGCCCATTTGGGGTTTTTCAGGCCCAATGAGGCCCAGGGACTATTTTTGTAACTTTTGAAAAGTAAAGGACTTATTTAGATTATTTTGGGTTTTGTCTTCTTGTGGTTGACCATGAGTTGACTTTTCTTTGACTGGATTTGACTGAGGCTTGACTTTTTTGGCTTCGGCTTTGATTCTTTGGCTTCTTTTTGTACTCTTCTGATTCTCGTGTTCGTGCTTGCTTGTTTTTGATGGTTTTCATGTGATTTTTGATATATTCGTACCTGCACACACAAAACACAAATACAAGCATATTTTTGCTATTTTTGGTCTGTTTTGGGTTTAATTGGGCTATTTTAAGCATAAATGGATATGTGTATTTTACACTTATCAAAATTCCCCAAACTAAACGATTGCGTGTCCTCACGCAATATCACATGCCTTATAACCAAATACCTCAAAAATTTCCCAAACTAAACCTTTGAAAAGTAGCAAAGATTTTTGTTGAGAGAGGTTTTTTATTTATGTCTCCCGAGTGGATTAGAGATTGTTTTGAACAATTGTCATTATGCTCCCTCTATTACTAGAGGAGTAATTTATGTTTCCCGTTTGTACGAAGATGGTTTTATTAACCGCTTCGTGAATAATACAATTCAAGTTTCTAGGAATAACATGGTTTATTTTAGTGCTATCCCAAGGGATGGTATTTTTGAAATTGATTTGTCTAATTCTTATGCAAATGAAAGTTCTATATATACTATAAGCAACAAAAGAGCCAAGCTAGACTTGGACTCTGCTCTCTTGTGGCATTGTCGTCTTGGACACATTAGCAAGAAACGCATTGAGAAGTTGCAACACGATGGACTTCTAAATTCAACTGACCTTAAGGCTTTTGAAAAATGCGTCCCTTGTATGTCTGGGAAGATGGCAAGGAAACCTTATACACATCAAGTGGAAAGGGCCAAAGACTTACTTGGACTAATACACACCGATGTATGTGGCCCATTTAAGATCACTTCAAGGCAAGGAGCAAACTACTTCGTCACTTTCACTGACGACTTCAGTCGTTATGGTTATGTTTACTTGTTAAAGCATAAACATGAAGTGTTTGAAACTTTTAAAGTGTTTCAAAAGGAAGTAGAAAATCAACTCGGTAAGACCATAAAATTGCTACGTTCTGATCGTGGGGGCGAGTATATGAGTCAAGAGTTTTTGGATCATCTCAAGGATCATGGGATTATCGCCCATCGTACTCCTCCTTACACTCCACAACACAATGGTGTGTCGGAGAGGAGAAACAGAACCCTACTCGATATAGTTCGATCCATGATGAGTCAAACAACTCTTCCTAAGTCCTTTTAGGATTATTCTCTTGAGACTGCTGCACGCATTCTAAACATGGTCCCAACTAAGAAGGTTGAAAAGACACCATACGAAGTATGGCATGGGCAAGCCCCTAAGTTGTCTTACTTAAAAGTCTGGGGTGTTGAGGCACTTGTTAAGCGAGATACTCTTACCAAGCCTGACAAGTTAGAACCCAGATCTATTAAGTGTATATTTATAGGATACCCAAAGGAAACAATGGGTTATTCTTTCTACTACCCACCCGAGAACAAAATCCTTATTGCTCGAAATGCTGAATTCCTAGAGAATAGTCTAATAAATCAAGAAGCAAGTGGGAGTCTAGAAGATCTTGAAATTATTCAAGAAGAAGATATGCATCCTTCTATAGACACTAGCTTAAATCATGAAGAGGATGATCTAGAAATAGATGAACCTCAGAGTGATATCATTCCCATTCATAGGTCCACAAGGACACGACGTCCCACAGATCGTATGTGTTTATACATCGATGCTGAGGAACATGAGTTAGGGGATCTTGGTGAACCCGTTAACTATAAAGCTGCATTGTATGGAGATAAATGGTTGAATGCTATGAATGTGGAAATGCAATCCATGAAAGACAACGAAGTTTGGGTCTTAGTTGAACTTCCTCCTAATGGCAAAACCGTTGGTAGCAAGTGGCTCTTTAAGAAAAAGACCGACATGGATGGAGCTGTACACACCTATAAAGCTCGTCTTGTGGCGAAGGGCTATACTCAAACCTCAGGGATTGATTATGAGGAAACCTTTTCTCCTGTTGCAGACATTAGAGCTATTAGGATTCTTATAGCCATAGCCGCGTACTATGACTATGAGATTTGGCAAATGGATGTCAAAACTGCCTTCCTCAATGGATATCTCAATGAAGAGGTTTACATGGAGCAACCTGAAGGTTTTGTCAATCCAAAATATCCAAACCGAGTATGCAAGCTGAAACGTTCCATTTATGGGCTTAAGCAAGCATCAAGGCAATGGAATAAGCGTTTTGATGATGAAATAAAGAAATTTGGTTTCAGTCAAAATGCTGATGAGCCATGTGTATATCTAAAAGCTAGTGGGAGTAATGTCACTTTCCTAATCTTGTATGTCGATGACATATTAATCATGGGAAACAACATTCCAATGTTACAAGGTGTAAAATCCTACCTTGGAAGATGTTTTGCTATGAAAGATTTAGGTGAAGCTGCATATATTCTTGGAATCAAGATCTACAGAGATAGATCACGACGGTTAATTGGCTTATGTCAAAGTGCTTATATCAAAAAAATCTTAAAGCGTTATCACATGGAGAATTCCAAACGTGGAAGTATCCCCATGCAAGAAAAGCTTAGATTGAGTAAATCACAAGGTGCTTCAACACCTGCTGAGTTAAAGCGCATGCAAAATGTTCCATATGCCTCGGTTGTGGGTTCTATTATGTATGATGTGAGATGTACTCGCCCTGATGTTGCGTTCGCTTAAAACATAACAAGCCAATTTCAACAGAATCTAGGTGATCTTCACTGGACTACTGTTAAGAACATTCTGAAGTATCTCAGGAATACTATGGATATGTTTCTAGTTTACGGAGGTGATCTAAAATGAGAGCTCAGGGTTTCTTGCTACACTGATGTTGGATATCTGACGGATGTTGATGACCTCAAGTCTTAGACTGGATATGTGTTCATTTTGAATGGAGGTGCTATTAATTGGAAGAGTGCCAAGCAAAGCATTTTTGCTACTTTATCTGCAGAAGCTGAGTATATTGTTGTCTATGATGCTTCTAAGGAAGCTGTTTGGGTTAGGAAATTCATTTCTGGGCTTGGCATTGTTCCCACAATTGAAGAACCCATAAGTATGTATTGTGATAATACTGGAGCAATTGCTATAGCTAATGAATCTGGAATCACTAAAGGTGCTAGACATTTCCATGCCAAAGTTCACTATCTTCATGAAGTTATTGAATTTGGTGACATAAAGTTACAAAAAGTTCACACAGATGACAACTTAGCTGATCCGTTTACAAAAGCGTTGGCTTTTTCAAAGCATTCAGAACATACTAAAAATATTGGAATGCTTCCAGCTAGTAGTTTCATGCAAGTCTGTGATGATTAGTTATTTGGATAATTGGGATTGTAAGACAAATTTATTTTCTGATGAATAAAAATACGAGGTATTTGTTTTCATTCATATAATAATTGTTTGTTCTATATTTGCATATTTAATCCATGAATGATTTATCATTCTAAATATGTCCATTGTCAGTTAACAGTATGGGAGTATTGTTACATAAGGCAAATGTGAGTGTTGGTTATATTCTTTGAATATATGGATGGTTCCCGTCAAACTCATATGTTACTTACAAAGGATGCGTATTGGATACCCCAACCTTAGAAAATTACTTTATGGATCCGTTGTCATAAGTAAAATTTCAAAAATGGTTAGTTAAGTCATCCTTAGACTTGAGAATACAAACAAGTTCTGGTATGTGTGGATATTACTTTTTAATTCTAAGTCAAACGTTGTCCTGAAAATAGTAGTTATAAAGACTATTATTGGAAGTGATGTGAAGCTGCATTCATAACACTTGTATTCAACAAAGAATTTTTTCCTCCACTTGATGTGCAGAATAATACCTTGGCGCCTCTCCAGAATTAATCAGATAATTGTTTGGCGAACCCAAAGGGTAATGCAAGATGATTCTTGATTACATTTGGTATATCTGAATTAAGTTCTATAACGAGAATCTAAATGGTTAAACTATACGGAATGAGTTAGGATCCATATCCATGGTTTAACGGTATTTGAACAAATGGATGATTATAGCAAGAGACAAAATAACCATGCTACTGAGAATGTTATGAAACTTGATCTCAGACATTTCTAGTTTTAAAAACGATTGTGAGTGTTGCTAGACGTTTCCGTCGTTAGTATATGTGATGTCTGCTACTCCAACTCCCAAGTGGGAGCTGTTGGATTATGTTAGTTGGATTAGCCGTGTACGACTAGAAATGTGTGAGCCTATTGGGGGCACACACGTTAAACACATAGAGTGTGTCTAAAACTTCATGAAACGTTTCTATGTAAACCTTTTGGACATTAAATGGACAAGACAATAATACCATGTATATCTCTTCATGTGTCCGGTTTTAGAAGGTCATAGAAGGATCTTGGGAAGTGTCTTGGTTCAATGAATCATAGTGATAAGAAGAGAAAACTTGTGATAAGGTTTAAGTGGTGTGATAAAGTTTAAACTCCTAGTTTTAGCTTTATCATGAATGAGGATTAAAGAGGCTATAAATACCTCTATTCCTGGTTCATATTTGCTACGCCTAACAGCAGATAACACACACACACAACCTGTTTTCTTTTCCTTGTTCACTATAACAACCGAATACACTAAAACATAACTAGGGTTCTTAGTTTTTTGGTTCTGCTATTTCGGTTAACTCTTTTAGAGGTTATTCGATTTGTGATTTGATCCAGAAGCTGTTCCAGAAGGTTTATTTTTCTCATATATCTGTTCTCAGGTCGTGGGAACAAATTTGAAACAATTAGGGATTCATATAAGTGATTTTCGGTTCACTTATTTGATTTTCGGTTCATACCGAAATCGGTTAAACCCTAAGTTCATATTCTGATTTTCGGTACTATACTTTGTGAGGGTTTAGGTACTTGTTTTTCAGTTGGTTTACATTACAAAGGTTGTTTGGGTACACGTGAGGTTTGGACTAGCATCCGGGCGTGCTTGTTTACGTGTTTGTGTGAGCACTCGTAGAGGTGACCACTTAGTCACTTGTTTCATAACCATTTGCTGTTGACTACAAGGGTATGATCTCTATTTATTTTAATGTTCCTTGTTGTGTTTTATCTGTATGTTAATTGGTTATACTAGACTAGATCTATCCGCTGCGTACTCGTAAGAGTTAATTGGTTAACTTGATTGTTAAATTCCAACATGAACCCTACCCTATATTGTTCTAACTTCTTCGTTATAATTTATCTGTAGAATACTCAATGTTGTTCTATCTTTGTTGTTATAATTTCCTTGTATTAATTAGGGAGTTTATTATTAAATATCAACAAACTTTTTATGCGTCTTAGACATGTCAAATCTTTTAGCAATACTTTTTTTTTCTCTCTCCTCCAGAAAAACCATCCCACCATTAAACTACCATTAAAAATTAAAAAAAAGCTTAGTTCCTCTCTGTTTTCTTACTTTTGTTTTTAGGTGGTTGCAGATCTGTAATCAGCTTGATAATCCGCACATATTGGTATCACTTTCCATAAAAACTAAACTGTAATTTTGAAGCTTTGTCAATGGCAACATTTGGCGCCAAAACAGAGTTTTAAAAATTCTGAGTCCAATTAGTGTAATTCCTGTATTCCTCACTTCGAGTGTTTGTCCTTACGGTTTTTTAGCCTGTTTGAAGTTGTTGAAGTTGATTTGAATTTGAAACGCTAAAATGGAAACATCTAGAAGATCATCGAAAAGACAACAAAAAATACCTAATCATTTTCATGATTCTATTCATGATTTGAACAAAAAGAAAGAGTCTACAAAAAATAAAGGCATTAGTATAAAGGATAACCGAGTTGAGGTATGTTTGGATAAAGCTGATAAGGAGTGTTTGGGTAAAGATGTAAATCAGGGGAGCATTTTTTATGACATAGCTAATAGTTAGCAGTCTGTAAATGGTATTGAGAGGGATAATGTAGCTAAGGAGAGTGTGTTGAAACCTTGTGTTGATAATGGATGTGAGACTGTCAATGGAGGAGATGAGAGGTATGATAAGGAAAAGAATACTGATGTTGATAAGGTGATATTTGGATCTATTGATGATGATATGCTTGCTGATAATGAAGGGAGTAACAACTTGAAAGTACCAACTGTAAGTAACCCTATTCCAAATGATAAGTCTAAGATGTCATATGCTAGGGCTGCTAATAAGTTGGAAAGCTTAATTGATAATAAGCTCATGACTGTTTCAACTGATATTGATGAATTAGGAAATGAGTTTGTGGTTTTTGATGAGGAATTGGTTAATGATGGAAGAAGATGGCAATTAACCCCATGTGCTTTCTTTGTAGGCTTTAAAATGAGAATTAATGAATTGAGATATAATGTTAAGAGGATGTGGAGTAGGTATGGACTGAAGGAAGTTATTGAAAATGATTGTGGTATGTTCTTCTTTAAGTTTCACCATGAGGAAGGAATGAACTATATTGTGGACAATGGCCCATGGATGTTTAATAATAAACCATTGGTTGTGCAAAACTGGGACATTCATACGGTAATTGATAGAACTGAACCTGATAAGTTACCATTATAGGTGAGATTTTGCAACCCTCCTTTAGAAGCTTTAACTGTCAAAGGCATAAGTGCTCTTGCTAGTAGAATTAGAAAACCAATGATTATGGATGCAAGAACATCTAGTATGCATACTCAAAGTGTGGGAAGAATTAGTTATGCTAGAGTTTTAATTAAAGTCTCAGCAAAGAAAGGGCTACCTGAAAAAATTGACCTAGTTTATAAAAATGCCAAAAAGGAGACAATTGGAGAAAAGACTGTTAATGTGATATATGACTGGCCTGATGTATGCTCTGATTGTGGAGTGTTTGGTCATAGTGTGCATAATTGTCAAAAGAATGGTGCTACTAATGTAAAGAACTTCAATGATACTTGCAAGGTGCAGGGAGTGCAGAAGCAGGATGAATTCACTGAGGTTACCTATAAGAGAAATGACATGCAAAGTATTAATACTAACAAGAGCAAGAATACTTGGGTCAAGCAGCAGACTACCAAATATGTTAATGGAGTGGGTTTGAACATTCCAAAAACTGTGTATCAACCAAAACAAAAGTCTAACAATGGGAATGAAAGAAAGGAAGGAAACAAATCAGATGTCTCACCTGAGTCTAATGATGCTCAAGAGGATAAAGAGAAAACTAAGAACAAGAATGTTTAGACTCCAAAGAAAGGAATTGGAGGCAGGGATAAGCAGGGTAGTAATACTGACCACAATAATAATAGAAGTGCTAATAAGTACTCTGTCTTGGAATCTCTTGATGAAGAAGGGGAATTGTATGAAATGGATGTATGAACAATAGTGATCAATTGGATTCTAGTAAGCAAAGTAAAGGCGAAATAAATGAAGACAGAATTGAGGAATTAGAGGATGTTTATAGTATGAATGATGGTATGGCTGGTGAAATGAATAAAGGGGACTTAAGAGGAATGGATGAAAATGTCCTTCAGGACTGTTGAGGGTTCTGGTTTATCTTCTTGTTCTCATGGATTTAAAACTGGAATATGGAATATCATAGGTATGTCTTCATCAACCAAACAAGATTAAGTGATTAATTTTATTGCTAATGAGAAGTTGCATATCTGTGCAATTTTGGAAACACATCTAAAAAGCAATATGCTTGATAAGGTTTGTTCTAAAAATTTTAGACAGTGGAGCTGGTTTTCTAATATGAAGTATTGTGATAAAGGGTGTATAATCATTGTTGGATGGAACTCTGCTCATGTTAATATGACCTGTTAGTGTACTTCTAAACAATCTATGTTGTATATTGTTGAGAGTACTGAAAATAAACTCATCAGTTTTCTAACATTTGTGTATGCTGCTAATAGTGGTATGGAAAGAAGGAATTTATGAAAGGATATTAATAGACATAAAGTCATTACTAATGGACATCCTTGGGCTATTAGTGGTGATTTTAATGTTACTCTTCATCCTAATGAACACTCTGCTGGAAGCTCATCTACTACTATAGACATGATGGAGTTTAATGATTGTATTAATCAAGTAGAAGTGGAGGACTTATCTAGTGCTGGATTTCAATTTACTTAGACAAAAAACTTACACAAAGTCAAGCTTGGTGACTACACTGGAATTCTGAAAAAGTTGGATAGAATCATGGTTAGTGAAGAGTTTATGGGTAAGTTTCCTCAAGCTCATGCTATCTTCATGCCTTATTTGATTTATGATCACAATCATGCTTTATTGATTATCCCTAATGTTATAAGACACAAGAAGAAATCATTTAAGATTGCCAACTACATTACTGAAAAGGAGGAATTTTGTAGAATTGTTGAGGAAAAATGGAAAGCTGACATTGGGGGTCTGAATATGTATAATCTTGTTAAGAAATTAAAATCTCTTAAACATCCTCTAAACAATCTAAACTGGAGTAATGGAAATTTGGTTGAGAAGGTGAAGGTATTGAAGGAAGATTTAAAAAGTATTCAAGCTGCAATTGATGCTGATCCTTTTGATAAATGTTTAAGGGATAAAGGAAGTGCAATCTTGGAAAAGTATGTGGAGGCAGTTAAAGATGAGGAAAAGCTATTGTTTCAGAAATGCAAAATCAAATGGCTTAGTTATGGTGATAAAAACAACTCTTTCTTCCATAAAATGCTTAAAGGAAGGAATCAGAGAAATAAAATTCAGGACATTCATGATACTAAGGGTCAAAGGTATGATGGTGATAAGGCTGCCTTCCAATTTGTTAATCATTTCAAGCAGTTCTTAGGTCTTAGTGTTCCTGTTACCCCTATTGATAATAGTGAAGAGTTATTTACTACCAAGTTGTCAACTAGTGAGGTGAGTCAAATGGTCAAACGAGTTACCGATAGGGAAATCAAGAAGGCTATGTTCAGCATTAATGATAATAAGGCTCCAGGTCCTGATGGATTCTCAGCTAAATTTTTCAAGGCTGCTTGGCATATTGTTGGTCCTGATGTTTGTACTGCAGTAAAGGAATTCTTATCTTCTGGTAAACTTTTGGGTGAACTCAATGCTACCATTATTTCTCTCATTCCTAAAATAAACATTCCCTTGTTGGTAACTGACTTTAGACCAATTGCTTGTTGCAATGTGGTCTATAAATGCATTAGTAAAGTGATTACTGAGAGGATAAAGGGGTGTTTGGATAAGCTGATCAATAAGAACCAGAGTGCTTTCATTCCTAGTAGATTAATTCAAGATAACATCCTTTTGGCCCAAGATCTGATGCAGGGTTATAATAGGGTTGGGGATCCTAAAAGAGTGGCCTTCAAGATTGACATCCAGAAGGCTTATGATACTGTGAGCGGGGACTTTATGGAACAGTTATTAAAGCACTTTGGTTTTCATGACAAAATAAGGAACTAGATAATGATGTGCATCAGAAGTGTAAAATTTTCTATCAACATAAATGGTGAAAGTTGTGGTTTTTTAATGGTGGTAGGGGATTAAGACAAGGAGACCCAATGTCCCCTTATCTCTTTACAATGGTAATGGAATTTTTTACCCTGGTGATGGAGAAGAATGTGAGAAACACTCCTGAATTTAATTACCATTTTGGATGTAAAAATTTAAAGATTACTCATATATGTTTTGCGAATGACCTCATGGTTTTCTGTCATGGTGACTCATGTTCTGTGAAGGTTATCAAAGAAACTATTGATGAATTTGGCAAGTGTTCTGGCTTACTTCGAAATTTTAACAAGAGTACTGTCTTTTTTGGTAGTATTAAGGAGGATGAGCAGCAAGTACTTCTTTCAATCCTCCCCTTTGTCAAAGGAAAGCTTCCTGTTATGTACCTTGGTGTTCCCCTAATTTCTAAAAAGTTAGGATTCAAAGACTACAAGTGCTTAATTGATAAGGTGAAGGCAAAAATCAATCATTGGAGGAACAAATTTCTAACATATGCTTGAAAGCTACAACTAATTGCATCGGTGTGGGAATCCATTCATTCTTATTGGTGCTGTGTTTTTCTCTTACCAAAGACTGTGATTAATGATATTAACAAAATCATGAAAAACTTCCTTTGGAGCCAAAGTAATGAGTCTAAAGGTAGTGCCAAAGTAGCTTGGAAAGATGTGTGTAAGCCAAAAAATCAAGGTGGACTTGGTCTTAAGGATCTCTCAATTTGGAATATAGCTTTCCTTGTAAAGCACTTATGGAACATTTCTAATAAAAAGGACACTTTGTGGGTCAAATGGGCCAGCATAGTAAAACTGAAAGGTGCTAGTATTTGGGTGGTCCAAAAAGAGGAATGTGACACAGTTAGGGGTGGAAAAATCTTTTGACTATTAAGGATCTTGTCTTAAGCCATTGTCTTAAGCCATGTTCTGTACAAAATTGGAAATGGAAAAGATGCCCATATGTCGTATGATAATTAGAGTGGTTTAGGGCCTCTGATTAACTGCATCTCACATAGGATTTTTTACAATGCAAGACTAAACAAAGACAGTTGTGTGGCTGATATGATTGATAATGAAGGTTGGAAAAATGGTAGTGAATGGGTGGATAGTTTGCCTTGTTTATCAACTATTGCTGTACCAGTGGTCAAGAATGGTAAAAGAGATAAAATCGTTTGGATAAATAACAATGGGGATCCTGAAAAGTTTACAATGAAAAATGTCTATGATAGTTTGAGGATACATAGTGAGGAAGTTAACTGGGGGAAACTAGTTTGGTTTTCACAATGTATTCCTAAACACTCCTTCATAGTATGGATGGATATACAGGAAAGATTACTAACTCATGACAGATTAAGGAAGTAGGGTAGCTATGATATGATGGTCTGTGGTCTTTGCATGATGAATGAGGAGCCACATGATCACCTATTTTTTCAGTGTGAATATTTAAAAGCCATATGGATTTGTCTGTAATCTAAGATGGCCTGCAACATTAATGCTCAGAATTGGAAGGATACTGTTGACTTTCTTTCTAACAAACCTTGCTTAAACAACATTTGGAGTATTATTAGAAGGTTGTGTTTAGGAGCAGCTATCTATTGTATTTGGCAGGAAAGAAATTTTAGAATTTTCAGAGACCAAAAAAGGGAGTGGCAGAGTGTTTTGAAATTTATTTGTGATGCAGTTAAAGCTAGACTCCTGGGCTTAAATGTCAAGAAATCTACTGATGTAGATAAAGCTGCTGCTATTTGGGAGGTTAAGATGAACTATATAGCATAATCTGAAACAGATGCTCTTGCTAAAAGTTTATGAATGAAAGATAGAATGAATCTCTTTGAAAGGTCAAGTCTTTATTTGGAGGTACTGGTTATGGTTTGGATAACATACTTGACTGTTGTTCTGCAGCTTGATTATGGGAACCTTTCTGTAAGGATTTGTTCTCTTTTCTTATAGTGATGGGCAGATCACTCTGATGGGGGATAAGGAATTGCAGTTAAAGGCTCTCTACCCATAATCACAAGGAAGGTTTCCCGCACTTGATGGAGTGCCAACTTGATGATGCCTAGGCTTCTAGTCTAGTTGTTAGTCATGAAGGGGTGTTTGGCTAATGAACTGGTAGTAGCTCTATGAAATGTAGTCACAGTGGGATGTATCCTTGAGCAACTCACTACCTATGAGTGATGCCATGAAAGTGGAAATGTAGCTCTTGGTACTTGAGACTCAATGGAACAGGAGTTTTTCCTATCTTATTGTGATGCCTGCCCATAAGAGCCTCTATGTTTGTGGAATGGGCTTCTACAAGCATATGTAGGGTGTTTGTGGGTGGGAAATGTAGCAATGAGATAGGCTTTCTCCATGGTTGCCTTGTGCTAATCCTTGATTTAGCCAAGAAGAATGGTGAAATTGTCATTTGACATATAATCTGATGGTCTGTTATTAGGAATCAGTTTCATTGTATCCTAGATAGGTGTTAACACTCCGTTCTCGAGTATAAAATGGAAAGAAGAGAGATGAAGAGGGGAAAAAGAGAGAAGTAAGAGGAGAGCAATAAGAATTGATTTTTTTATTTTGTGTTCCCGAGTTGAAAAGAAAAGAGAAGGATGTAACTAGCTTTGAAAACAACTTCACTCCATTTCATCCCAATTTGAGAAGAAAATTAGGAGAGTAAATTTGGTATAATTTACCATCCTTTACTTTCCCCTCAAAAATAACGTTTGTCATAGTGCTTTGCCTCACAAAAGCTACTGTAATCTCAAATAATATTTTTTTAATCTAATAAATAGTAACTAAATTAGTAAACTATTATCCTCCTCTCCTTCCTCTCTTCTTATTTTTTTTATTCCCATTAACTAAACAAAACCACGTAGCTAATTTAGTGATACGTGTCCATCAAAAATAAACCCCTTCTTCAATAACGCAAATAAATTCTTCCCACCGAACACACAATCTACCACCTACATCATCCATCAAAAAATGGGCAACGGCGGCTCATCCACGGCAGTGATTGTTTAGTAAAAGTGATTTCTTTTATGTGGGTTTTGCTCTTTTTTCGATCAGTTTTGAGGGTATTACTTTGGGGAAGATTGGAGATATGGTTCTCGATAGGAGGTCGTTAGAAGTAGAGTATCGCAACAAAGTGCATACAGGTAATTGTTTTGTTAATTAGTTCACCTCACATATCAAGTGTTTGATAAAGTGTTTTGTTATAGAATCTTTTGATGCTTTGTTGATTAGCTTATTCTTTTTTTAAGCTTATGGGCTTCTCGAAAAGCTAATAGGGTCTATTTTATCGGTTTTAAATTTTAGGATATGGAGCTATTATATTGATGGAAGAACTATTGTATTGATCCAAGTGTTGTGTTTTGTAGATAAAAAGCACGTTCCTTCACGCACCTCATAGAAGGAGACGACACAGTGGTATGTCTTATATGATCTTTCAAAAATTGTGGTAGCAAATTTACAAGATGAATTGATAAAAAAAATTAATCTTTTAGGATTTTGGGAAAGATTGGGGAAAATGATTAAGGGGTGTTTGGAATCGGATGGCATCAGATTTACATGATTAATTGATAAAAAAATTCAACTTTTTTCTGATTTTGGTGTTTTTTTGCGAATTTTTAGTTGGATATGTGATACGCCCCGTTTCTTTGTACAAACAGATTGTCTATATCTACACTTATCTTTCGTAGTTGTAACGTTTACGTAGAGTTAAAAATTGTGATTGTTGCATTATGTATATAGCAAGTAACATTTTTTGATATTTCAAGCGTTATTGAAATTTATGGTTATTGCGATGCTTAAAATCACGGCCGCAAGTTGAGGGCTGTTTGGATTAGGGGTGTACTCCGTAGGGTTTGAAACAGCCGCAAGTTGAGGGCTGTTTGGATTAGTGGTGTACTTCCGTAGGGTTTGAAACACATAACTGAACTATGTTTGCATTGCTTACAATTATGGCGTCGAATTAGGAGTTGTTTGGACAAGACCCTGTTAGGATTAGGGGTATACTTTGGCCGGTTTTGAGACATAAAACTGAAACGTGTCTGAATTTCTTAAAACTATGGCATTAAATTTTTTGAATTTTTGTTATGGTTTCGAGTTTTGTATAGTTAAGTCTTTAGAATTTTTAAAATTAGTGTTTTTTCTTAAAATTTGGGGGTTTTATAAAATTTAGGCCTTTTGTAAAATTTGTTAGCTTTGGGTACAATTTGTCCTCTTTGGTTTTTTCAATTCATTGTTGTTTGATGGATAGGGCTTACTAAAAAAGAGAATCTGCCTCTTCATGGTAAAGAATCAAGCAGCAGCGAGGAGGTCCGGTTCCGTAGAGATTTCGTCTGCTTTTGGAACTTAGATTCCCAGGGACAAAGAAAGTGACTTTGGACTTTTTAATTCTGAGAACCTCCTTCGAATTAAAGAACTTGAGAGGGTCTCCCATGCATCTCTCTTCGAGCGGCAGTGCGTGTTAGCGCTGGCAGAAAGTCCTGGATTAGTTTGTTCAAGGTCAGTTCTATTTTGCATCTTTTTTCGTATACGTTATATTTGGTTTGTTGTATATCAATGTAATTGATTTTCATAACTTAAAGTTGCTACTTTTTCTATGAATTGCTTTGACGCAGATGGTTGCTTGGCAGCATCTATTGATCGAAACCTGATAATTCAGAAGCGACGCTTAACAAAGCGAGGTTTAGATATGGGAGGACATTGTAAGATTTACGACCTGTTCTTTGTATCTGAAAGTAGACCAGCAAGCAGGAAGACGATGAAAGTAAATATTATATGTGTTAATAGCGAGCCTTAATTTATTTTATATATATTATAGTTATCTATTGATTTGTAACAGCTTAACCTGGCCATTTATCTTATTAGGACTGAAATTTTATATCTATTTGGTATGGTTGTTTTATGCTTACTTTTATGTGTGTTGGACAGAGTGAAGAACCGAGGATAGCAAAGGAGGTTGAATCAAATCATAAAAGGATTAAGAAAGAGATTGGAAAGCAAGATGTCTTGAGGCGAAAGGTATTTCTTTTCCCTCTCGATTCATGTTGGTGAGTTGGGTAATGGGTCAAGATAAGTCATCTAAAAAACGTGTCGAAATACAGGTTGATTTGGGTCACATTGGGTTCACCCACACACTCTTTCTTTTTGTCCATCTCTGTTTAAGTGTTGCTTTGAAGCTCCTGTCTTCTTAATAAGTGTTGTTAAACTTGCTTTATCTTGGTAGATTGTGTTTGAGATTGGTTAAGAGCCATCCTAAATTATTAACCTTAGAGTTTATGTGGTTTATACGGTTAGGGTGACTGCCCTATGACCACACTAAGAGGTCAATTTTACTGATATGAGATAGTCTTTTTAGTTATAAATTGTTGTTGTAAATAAAAAGGGTAATCATGTGGGTTGATCTTTTGCACAAGTAGTTTCCGTGGGTCAACCCATTAATGTGAGTCGATACATCAGGTTAATGAAGTTATATATGTTATCTCTTATAGGTGACGATACCATTGAGTTTGCTTGAAAACTACCGTGCAGTGGTGTCTCTAATTGCAAGACATGGGGGAATCGTTTTCTTTTAGATACACTTCACATTACGCATGCATCTCTGCTGCAGAAGGATGATGAAGCTGGCAAGTCATCCAATGAAGTTGTGACCAAGGAAATGGCTGCTGAAATCGCTAAAGAAAAGGTAACACAAATACTAATAGCATTTAGGTAGGTTATCAGATATGGTAGAGTAGCTTTATTGGTACGGAGTAGCTAGGGACCTGAAACACGTTTGCCCATTATTTTCAAGTTTTATATAAACTATTAGTGTGTCAACCTAGATTGCAGAAATACTACTATTTCAACGTGAAACTAGCTTTTTGAGCAAAATGATTAGGGAAGGCCTATGCGGTAAAAGTGCACCTTTGGTGAATTTTGATCTATTTGACCCGTTAAGAGATAAAGATACCTTATGTTGTATGCATAACTCTCATCTCTTTTTCACACATACACAAATGAATATGTTCATATGTTGTGTGATTGCTGATGCTTTAATATACTCTTGAAACATGGGTAGGCAACACAAATGCAACAATGGTGTTTGAGTGTGCTTTCTGAAATTGTATGTGATATCGAATTATCAGATCATATAATAAGTTGTAACTGCTGAAAATAGTGTTTGGAAGTGCATTTGCTGTTTGATGCTGTATTGATAGGGTTTTATAGTATTTGCTCACTTTTTGCTCACTTTTGGTAATTACATTGTAAACTAGGTTAAATGACCAAAGTGACATGATGAGAATACAAGTTTCTAAAATTATGTTTTAGGGAAGGTGTGAATAGTTGATTTTATTTTACTTCTAATTTGTTTATACGAAGACAAAAATGACGAAAACCAAATGCAAGTTCAAACACAACCTATATTTGGTGGTTATTTTAGAACACTGGATAGTCGCCTCACTTCTCAAGACTGTTTAGTTAATGAAGTTAAATATATTATCTTTTATAGGTTTGTCTTTGCATTTGTGTGGAGAGGCCTCGAGAAGTTGGAGCCGAATGGATGAGTGAAAACATTCCACCCGATGAGAAGATAGAAAATGGATAGGTTGAATGGTTACGACCATATGATTATTTAAAAACAATAATGTAAATTTGTAATTGTTTATGCCATTGTGTATGTATTACGGTTGTGATTACAAATTCATTCATTGAATTAGCTATTGCCATGTTTTAACTTTAAAAACTATTAGATAAATATTTTGTGTTAAATTTCAAATAATACATATAAGAAACCTCTATAATGAAAAACACGATAGACAAAACGCGCCGCAGCGAAGCGCGGGTATCCAAAACTTGTTATAAACTTTTGCCAATTAATAATATAATCGAAAGAATCGTACAATATAGCACAACTTCAAAGTGATTTCGACGTATTATAAAAGCATTAAAGTGTCACACATAACATTTTTTATTATATTTTGCATCAATTATACCTAAAAGCACGTTCATTATATTTTTGGGATACTAGTAAGAAGTCCCAACCTTAGAGGGAGGAGTATGGTGAATAAATACATCTACTCACTTGAGCCACACAGGCTGCCACATCAGCATCTCACTCACACTCAAAAATACCCTTTCACTCATAACACACCCCTAGGGTTTAGGGTTTAGGGCTTAGGGTTTAGGGTTTCTCCTCACTTTGGCTACACCACCCACAATTTTATTTTAATTTTCATTTTTCACACAAACATAATTTATTTCGTTCAAATTTAAAATACAATACATAATAAAAAAACATAAATTAAAAATATGAAACTTAAAGAAATTAAACGATACAAAACATAAAAACATAAAAACATAAAAATATGAAACTAAATTAAGCGTCTGGATATTTTTCCATTATTTCAGCTTGTTTCTTTTCAATGATGGCTCGTTTTGTTGGCGGCAACGACGAAGGATCAAGCATGAGAAACTCCAGCTCTTTACACTGCATTATAGCCAATTCTTTTTTCATTATAGCCAATTCTTTTTCTCTCTTCGCCTCGTACGCTCTTTCAGTAGCATCACATTTACGTCTATAATCCAGAGAAACAAGTGACGATATAGACTCCGATTGGCTTCCCCCGGACCCCCGGTGCTCCCTCCGGTGCTTCCCCCGGTGCTCGACACGTCAACCAATTTTTGCTTTTCTAAAGCCTGTTGTTTGCCGGCTGGACGCTCTCTTGGATCACGACCAAACAGCTCTTGGAGATTATCTTCATCAATCGGCTCCGCCGCATTCCATTTTGGGTAATTTTTTAAAATATTCCATATGTGAACGTATTGAAATTTTTTGTTACCATATCGCTCCATATAAGTCATCTTTGCATTCTCGACCAAGTCAGCATCGCTTTCTCCGCTTTTACATGTTAAATATTTGTAAATAGCGTTGAACCTTTAGCAATCATCGTGCATCCTGGTCTATTTTCCCGTCATCATATTTTTGGTACAAGGAGGAGCTTTTGTTCGCGAGTTGAAATCGTGCATAATCAGGTTCCAATAAACGTCGTCTTGTTGGTCTTTTCCGATATTGGCGTCCTGCGAGTGCTCGATCCAAGTCTCGGCCAACAACATTTCTTCGTTCTTATTCCAACGGGTAAGATTTCTTCGTCCTGGCATGTCATCATCATTGTCCTCGTCCAAATCGACAATGGAATTTTTTTCCCTTTTTTTGTGTACGCCTTCCATCACGGAGATCTTTGCCTTGTGGTACTTTGAATTGTGTTTCTGATGGTTGTGGTTGTGATGGTTGTGAAAAATGTTGCGGTTGTAATGGTTGTGGTGTATTATTTCTTGGATTCAAAAAATGTTGGAAGCCGTAAGGAGGATACGGTTGTGATGGTTGTTGTTGTTGATGATACGCCAATTGTGATTTTTTTTTTTGAACGGCAATTTGTATTTGCATTCCAAAAAGAGGATACGGTTGCGAGGAAAAATTTGAGTTTTGTGAACCTGGGGTAGACGGATTCGATTGGTTGGGAGAAGATGAGTATTGTTGCGGGTTGGAGTTCAGAAGATGGGTAAACTAACCAGGTTCATTTGGTGGTTGAGACTTTTTTTTTTAGTGAAGATGTGTTGAGATATTGAAAGTATAAGAAGTGGGTATAAATTGGTAAAGAAGTGTGTGTTAAATTGTTAAAATGAAGTGGTATTTAAAGGGAAAAAGTGGGTATAAATTTTTGAAAGAAAAAAAAATTAAAACTTTGAAATAAAAAAAATAGCAGTTGGCTTTAAAAACCAAACGGTTATATCATTTAAAAACCAAACGGATCCTTTTTTGTCGTATTTGACTCAGTTTTGTGGCGAACGAATTGATTTTTGGTTGTGGCGAGATACTTTGGTGTGGTGGCGAGGTGTGTGACGAAGCCACGTCGGATTTGGTGAAGCCCCCTCGTCACCATCACTACTAGAAAATGGAGCAACAACGACGGAATTTCCGACTAACATATTTCCGTCGCCAATTACCGACGGAGTTCCGTCAAATTAGCGACCGATATTTTGATTAATTTTTAGCGAAGCCTTTCAGACGAAATTCCGACAGAATTCCGAGGGATATTAATATCGACGGAAATCCGTCGGTATTTTATTTATTTTGCGACCACTTTCCGACGGGGTACCGACATATGTGTTTACCCGTCGCTATTCGGTCGGAAAAGATGTTAGAACTTGCACGTGTTGCTTAGTTGGAAAATAAATTTGGCCCAAGTTTTAATGTTTATCTAAAACAAGTTTGGTCAAAGTTTTAATGTTTATCTAAAACAAGTTTGACCCATGTTTTGGTATTAAACTTATTAATTAGTCCATCCATTTTTTTCAACTTAAAATTTTTTTTGCATAAATTATTTCATAATTTCATTTTATCCATTGTTTTACCTTTAGTGTGCTATCAATGTTCATTTTAACATTTATGTGGTATTTTGAGATGTTAAATTATCACGAAGTTTGCCATTAAATGTTTCTAAGGTTTATTAATTTAAAAGGTTTTTAGATGTGAAATAAGTGTAATCTAATTAATACCTAATTTACATTATTTTTGCTTATCAAAACTTGACAAATCAAATCAACTCTAGTATGGATAAAGAAATAATAACACTCGTACCTATATCGAGTGCGGAATCCGACCCAAAAATAAATTTACAATGAAGAATTAAAGTTTGTATAGATTTATAAAAATACATCAAAGTTTTCTCATACTGCAAACTTAAGTAAAATACATTCCGAACAATGTTTTAAAAACCGGTTTTTTAATTGACCCGGTCGAGCCACCGGGTCACGGTTCAACCGGTTTAACCAGGTTTTTCGGTCAAAACCGGCTTCCAGTAACTCGACCTGGTCACGGTTCAACCACCCGGGTCAAACCGGGTTTTAAAACATGGATTCCCAGTTCCCATTTATTACAAACTTGATTAAAATACATTCTCATTAAAATACATTCTCATCAAACTTTTCAAACTTATAAACTTTTCATATAAGATACTGAATGTTTTATATTGGGCCTATAAGCCCGTTTGGAAATGACATAAAAGATACTTATAAAATGTTGAGCCCGTTTGGAAATGGAAATGATTTTTAGATACTTATAAATTTTTTCACATACTTTCATTTTCAGATCTAAATTTTTTCACATACTTTCATTTTCCCTCTAAAATTTTCTCTCATCATCTATACGTCCTGGGTGTGTGAGGCTGGTGTATAAAACATTTTTTCAAGGCCACCTCCCGCTACTGCACCCCCCGTCCCCCCCCCCCCCCGCCCCCCCCCCCCCCCCCTCACACCCCACCCCCACCCCCCCCCCCCGCCGTGCATCCGTCGTCGCCACCGGCCGCACGTCGCCTTATTAATTTAACCTAATTTTTTGACCTAATTTTTTTATTATGAGTGTTTGGTTTAATTTGTGCTTAATGAGTGTTAGGAGTAGATATTTTTGCTTATAATTGAATTGAATTGTTAGGAGCAGATATTTTTGCTTATAATGAATGCTTATAATTGAATTGATTTATTATTTTGGCCGAAACACATATCACTGAGATGTGTTTGGCACCGAGATGTGTTTGGCGTGCTATGTGTAAGTTAAGTATGTTAGTGGTTTTGGCAAAGTATGTTAGTGGTTTCGGCAAAGTATGTTAGTGGTTTGGCATTGAGATGTGTTTGGCACCGAAGTTAGATATCACTGAGATGTGGTATGTGTAATAAATCACTGAGATATTTTTGCTTATAATTCTATCACTGTTTAAAATGAATATAAGTTAGAAGTTAGATAAATTTTGCAAAGTATGTGTGCTTTATTTATACAGACTAGGAGATTTAAACAAAGAGAAATTAAAATTTTAGTAACACATGGAGCAATCTAGGCAAAATTTGGTTTCGCTTATTTGGTTCTGTAACAAATAGTGTAATTACTTGTGGATAATTTTATCATTACTAGTTGATGTGAGCTCGTATTGAGTTTAGTTATGTCGGCGAGGGGTGATAGAGGATGGATGTACAAAAGAAGAAATAGTGAGGGCCTTCTTTGTTCTTATTGCCAATCAAAAGTCAACGAGTTTCTCAATTTCGCGTTTTCAATTGAAAGAGTTGTAGAAAGGAAACCATTTGGAAGTGATGCAGTTTTCCGTATCAAATGTCCGTGTTCTAAGTGTAAAATAAAAGTATTCAAGAAAAGAGATGAAGTTAAGTTTGATTTGTGGCACAACGGGTTCATCCGTGGTTATACAACTTGGTATGCTCATGGCGAAAGAAAATGTAGACGAGGGGAATGTTCTGAGCCAATTGAAGAGGACAATGTTGTTGGCTGCACACAGATGATTTTGGATATTCATAATGCAACATATTTGCATCCGGATACTCAGGAAGAACAAGCCCCAAATTCGTTTGCCAAGCAATACTATGAAATGTTAGAAGCTCATGACAAGCCTTTGTACGATGGGTGTCAAACGTTTTACGCATTGAAGATTTAGAGAAACTGCAGAAAAGTATAGTTGAAACTATTTGTAAGTTGGAGAAAATCTTCCCATCCGGATTCTTTGACTCAATGGAACACCTTGTTGTACATTTAGTTTGGGAAGCTCTTCTTGGTGGTCCAGTGCAATATAGATGGATGTATCTTTACGAGAGGTAATAATTGCTTTAACTCAGTACATACTTCTGTTTACATCTTTACTTAAAAAAAACTATATTTTAGTTATAACAGATTGTTTTTTAAAATTCATACAGGAAGTTGGGTTCTCTGAAAAGAACAGTTAGAAACAAAGCAAGGGTTGAGGGATCTATCGTTCAGAGTTATCTCCTAAATGAACTCTCTATGCATTGCTCCCTATATTTTGATCCAAGAATAGAAACACGCTTGAATCGTGAGCCGCGGAATTTTGCTCCAGATATTCATTGCTCTTCTCCAACAGACACTCGATTAAACATATTCAAAGTTCCATCTCGCAGATTATTTGATACGGGAACTAAAAGAAATTTGACAAATGCGGAGAAGCATAAAGCACATACATATATCTTGCTTAATTGTGAAGATGTTCACCCTTTTTTAAGGTATGTCAAGGTACTATTTATAATGTTATCAGAATTTGCTATACAGAGTCTATGCTGAAACCTCAAAACTATTATTTCAGGAAATGTTTCATCCTTTTTACCGTCTTGTGATACCAAGTTTTTTAGGAGTGCGGACCACCATGATGGAGTCTTGAATGAAACATATATTTGATGATTATATATTAAAACTGAATTATTTACTCTTTATTTCTGTAACTGTATATCGTAACTATATACAGAGTCTATGCTCAAACCTGAAAACTAATAATAAGTAGCCTGATTGGTAGAAAGAAATAGCTTAAGCATATATGTAACTTTTGTTTCTAGAGTTTTGCATGTTACAGTATTAACCTTTATCAATTTACTTTTCGGGAATCTTTCATGGTTTCTATTTACTGAATATTTGTTCATTGTTGTTAGCCATCTTAAAAGAACGAGAAAAAAATGAATGATATGCCTTTATGTACTCGCTGTATTGGCTGATTAAATATAGAAGGTTTTATTTTGTCGATACATTACTTATTCATGTTTAGATTCTGATACGAATTCATACCCAGAATGTCCGTTTGTGTCATCTTGAATTTCTATACCCATTGCTACACTTACTGATTTTTAGTGCTGGGATCTTTGGATTCTGATATGAACCTAATATGGGTCCTAAATTAGCAGACCACTCACATAATATTTGTAGCATAAATGATTCCAATTGTACTCATGAATTTACTGGAATGTGTTAAAGTTACTTTATTTGTTAATGACCACTATTTTTTTTCTTAGTAATTATCACATGTCTCTAAAAGTTTTTTTTGTTTATTGAATATATTGTTTGATAACTACATTATGCAAGAGGATCCTTACATTGATGAACAAACACTTGATAGAGCTAGAGATGAGAAATTTGCTCAGTGGTTTAAGGAGCATATACAATCAAATGGTGGCAACAAACACTTGAACGTCTTAGCACAAGGACCAATGCGTTACAAGTTCCACACCTTGAAACATGGTGATGGGCTGGTTACACATAATAGCGGGGTATGCGTGAAAGGTTCTACCTATAATGAGTTTGAATCTGATTATTATGGATTGTTGGTTGAAGTTTTAGAGGTAAATTACCATGATAGTAACGGTCGTTGTGTTGTAGTGTTGTTCAAGTGTGATTGGTTTGAACCTATTCAAGGGGTAAGGGTTAACCGTAAGCATAATTTGGTTGACATCAAGTACAAGTCAAAGGGATGCCAAAATGACCCGTTTATCCTTGCATCACAAGCGGAACAAGTCTATTACGCACCATATCCGTCAATGACCAAGGATTTGAAAGATTGGTGGGCTGTTGTTAAAGCGACACCGAGAAGCATATATGAAGTAACACAATGCTCTAGTGAAGTAGTTGACGATAATGTGGATGTTGAAGAGTTCTTTCAAGAGAACGAAATGCCAACGTGTTCAAACACAACTGATGCAAATGAGAACACTGAAATAGAAGAAGTTGGTGATTTAGACGTTGGCGATGCATATATGGAAGTTAGTGAGAATGAAGAAGAGTTTGTAGATGAATATGATAATTTGGAAGTTAACGAGGCTGAAGAGGAGTTTATAGATAGATATGATGACTCAGATGACGAAAACAAACTCGCTTTATCTGATCATTCTTCTGATGAGGATGAAGTTAACTTATCTGATCATTCTTTGAATGATTAGTACATACTTCATTTAATTTTTTTCTTACAATTGATGCAATATGTTATCTGCTCATATACAAATACTTGTGTCGATTATTAATTGCGTCATGTTTAAATGCAGTTTACTAATTATAATCAATTGGACACATTATGAAGGAATCATGGCTAGAGATAACAATAGCAAAGGTAGGGGAAGGGGCAGAAGTGGAAATGGAGGTATCATTGGCACTAGTAGTGCATCCGATAATGGTAGAAGAAGCACGGGAAGGGGTAGGGGCATAAGTGGAAATATAGTTATTGGTGGTAATAGTAATGTATCCAGATTCGGTAATCAAGAAGATGGAAATTATGATAATGGTAGCAGAAGCGGGGGAAGCGGTAGAGGCATAAGTGGAAATATAGGTATAGGTGGTAGTAGTAATGTATCTGAATTCGTTGATCAAGATATAGATAATGATGATGGTAGAAGCGAGGGAAGGGGAAGCGGAAGGGGAAGAAGTGAAATTATAGGCGGTCGTGGTAGTAGTAATGTATCCAGATTCGGTAACCAAGAAGATGCAAATTATGATAATGGTAGCAGAAGCGAGGGAAGGGGTAGGGGCATAAGTGGAAATATAGGTATTGGTGGTAGTAGTAGTAATGTATCCGGATTCGGTAACCAAGAAGATGCAAATTATGATAATGGTAGCAGAAGCGGGGGAAGGGGTAGGGGCATAAGTGGAAATATAGGTATAGGTCGTAGTAGTAACGTATCTGAATTCGTTGATCAAGATGTAGATTATGATGATGGCAGAAGCGAGGGAAAGGGGAGGGGAAGGGGCAGAAGTGAAATTATAGGCGGTCGTGGTAGTAGTAATGTATCTAGATTCGGTAATCAAGAAGATGCAAATTATGATAATGGTAGCAGAAGCGGGGGGGAAGGGTAGGGGATAAGTGGAAATATAGGTATTGGTGGTAGTTGTCGTAATGTATCCGGATTCGGTAATCAAGAAGAAGCAAATTATGATAATGGTAGTAGAATCGGGGGAAGGGGTAGGGGCATAGGTGGAAATATCGGCATTGGTGGTGGTAGTAATGTATCCAGATTCTGTAATCAAGATGCAGATTATGATAATGGTAGCATAAGCGAAGGGGTGGAAGTGGAAATATAAGCGGCCGTGGTAGTAGTAGTACATCCAGATCCGGTAATCCAGATGCAGATTTTGATACTAATGACAATGAAACAGAAACAGAGACATCACAACGTGTACGTGGTTCGAACTTGGTACAATCAATACCTAATCATCCATCACAAAGGCTGATGATTACACTCTATTATGGCGGTTATGTATCTAAATATATAACTTAGGTGATGTTACTTTTTCTTTTTACCTATTGTTTATCATTTCAATCTTGCAGTTTTACGGAACCCCACGTTACCCGTGATATTATCAGTATTTTCAAAGATATGTTTTATGGTCCTTGGGCGACGTGGAGAGAGGTTCACCAAGAAAGCAGAGACTACATGTTTGAGGAATTTTAGGTTTTTACTTAAATTGTTTTTACTTACTATAACCCATTCTGATATGACCATGTTACTTAAAAGATGGTTAGAGAGAAGAAACACCTTAGTATACTTGTGCCTTTTTTGTGCAAGTAATCGAGCCCCAATAACAGTTGTTTTTATATTTGTTAATTTGACAAATGATGCATATACAAGATCTATATCAATGGCACCCGTCAGAAAATGCAGTTGTGTATAAGGCTTGGGAAAGGGTGATGTCGAGTAGGTATTCAGGCCAATGTCGAAGGGATGCTGCTCATAGAGCCACAATGGACAACATCACAGTTGGAAACGATTTATCGGTTCTTAAGCCGTATACCCCAAGTTGGATAGATCAAGCCCATTGGGATAACATGATTGATAGGCTGTGGAATACATCAAGATGGAAAAAAAAGTCAAATGTGGCTCGACAAAACAGATTAACCGAAGTAGATGGTGAAGTGTCGAAACATACAGCCGGATCCAAGACCATTCTTCAACACAAGTTCCAAATGGTAAATTTTATGTTAGTTAATATACCTTTTAAATTTTATACATTAATAAACTTCTAACTAATGAATTTTTTTAAAGGAAAAAGAAAAAAAGCGGCCTGTTAGCTTATTAGAAGCTTACCATCGTACTCATACAAGCACAAATGTGTCGAGTGAGGCGTCAGGGAGCGGAATGGATGAAGCATCGGAGGGCAGAACGCGAGAGTACGTTACAGCTAGCTCAAAAAGAGTGGCGGTAATTATTTTTTATCTCATGTGTATTCAATGATGTACTTAATCAGTGAATTATATTTATCAACATTTTGTATTAATCGTAGGATGCCGTTGAGGCTGCTATTGTGGAAGAATACATGGACCAGACGCTATTGATCATGTATCCACCCATGACTTTGATCTATAGGAGAGGCTACTGGGATGAAGAATGTAAATTATTGGTTGGTACAAGAGGGATCAGAGGGTCATGTGACTCGACACCAGCAAACATCAATTTCCAGTTCCCACATGCTAACGTATTTGCTTATTTATTAATTTCACCAACATATTTATGCCAAAAGATTTAAATTAGAGGTTTTATAGGATATATATAGCTGATACCAATTAAATACAACTTTATGTTCCCGTTTGGTGAGAAAGGCTTAATATTAGTTTGTTTGAGGCGACACATTGTTATTTTTTTAATTCATGAGTTGTTATTTTTTACTCATATATGCTTAAACTGTAAAGTTGGCATAACAAGAGTTATTATCTACACCTTGCATTTACGTGTTGTTGAGAAAAACTAGTTTGGTAACTACAATTCAGTCGGGCTAAACTAGGTACACCATATAAGGATGTTTTTATTACGACATTTAAAAAAAGCAGAACTTACGCATAAATACGATATTTGATATAAGTTTTTCGAAGAACATCAGTTTGCTTAGATGAAGTATAAATGTTTTCCCAAATGTCAGGTTGCTTACATATCGGGTTTAGCATAAAATTTATAATACGAAAACATAGTATTATGATTGTATGAGTCTTATGTTTTTTGTGGTACTTGACATTGGATTTAGCTTATTAAAATAGAATGCTCTGTATATTTTGTTTTGATAACATGTGTATCTTTGATAAGCTTAGTTACTCCACATGTAAGGTTTTGCTAATGTGTGTTGGCATGTATGTTAAGATCTAGTTGATTATACTTGAATAGTTGAATTTTATTGAACTAAAAAAATGCATCAAGTACTTTCTTACATTGCTTTTAAACAAACTTAGAGTTGAGTAATGGTACTAGTTTAGGAAATATCTAATGATGGGTCGGTTACTGTTGTAGGTTCAAAACTCTTTTAACTTGTTCATTGCATTTCATATCATTTTGAATGGCAAAACATAAATGGAAGGTTGAACAAAAATAAAAATCTTGAAACACAATTTAGTCAGATGATCAACATTTAACTGGAAAGTGCATTCTGTCATGTTAGGTGCATGTAGGCATTCACAAATTCAAAAAGTAGAGGTTTTAGGCAAGCTGTATATAGGGTTTTTCACTTTTACCAGCCATTCAATTCGTAAGCATCTCTAAACATCCCCTAGTATTTTTATAGTATACTTGACGGATCATGCTTCATAACCGGTTCTCATTAACTGTTGGCCATATTTATTGATCTTGTGAACTTTGACTAATATTAATAAGGTTTACACATCAGTTGAAAACAATAAACTTCAGAATAGAAGTGTGCAGGTTGCAAAGTGAATGGGTCGGGAAGGTTGGGTAACGGGTAAGTATGGGTTTAGGTGAATATGGTAGATTCTGATAGTTTTGATCCGTGATTTTTTTTGTCAGGAAGGTTGGGTAATGGGTCAGTATGGGTTTAGGTGAATATGGTAGATACTAGGCCAAGTTTTTACCATAGGTTCGGTAACGGGTCTTACCCTGTTTTAAGCTTTCTAATAGGACTTAACACAATGTAGGTACAAACTTTGGAAGAGATGTTAAGAAGATTGCTAGAAGAAAACACACAAATAAGATCATAAAACCAAAGAGAGATACAAATTGAGATACAACGACAAGTGGAGCATCAAGTACTAGAGCACATGCGACAACGAGAATTAGAGGCGAATGCTCGTGAACAAGCTCGAGAGAGAGAATGGCAACAAAGAATGAATGACATTAACTCGGTCTTAAGAAAGTTTACAGATTCCCGTCCCCCTCCTTAGTTGGATAACGTCATGCCATTTGAATACTTGGATTAAAAACTCTAGTTTCATCATGAATGTTTTATTTGAATGGTGTAATTCGCATATCTATTCGACTATAACTTTGTGATTTGAATGTTAAATGAATGTTTAATCTTGAATTGTCCATTTCTGGTTATTGGTTTATTTTAAATGCAGGCTTAAATAAATGTTTAATCTTGTGATTTGAATGTTAACTCTAGGCTGTTTCCAACAGAAATGTGGCTGATTAGTGACCAAAATTACCGACAGATTTCTGACAAATTTATTTACCGACAGATTTCTGACAAATTTTACCAACGGAATTCTGACCCATTTTTCTGTCACTATTTCCAATGGAATTCCGACAGATACCAGTTACCGACCATGAATTCACCGACAAACTGTTTTCGTCGCAAATTTGTTGGAAACAGCCTATACCGACGGATTTCCGACGGAAATGTCTGTCGCTATAGGCCTGTTATGTTGTAGTGGTGTTAGCGTTTTCTTCAATGAAAAACTAGTTACGGTTACTTTTCCTTCACGCTCTCTCAAACATAAATGGATAAGTAGTTTAAAATAATGGTGTTTGCCTAGAATTAAACCCGACCCGACCTATTTTGCACTAAATTAAAATAATACTAGACGCTAATTCAAACTCTTATCGCGCGTTGCCCCCTCTAACTATATTTTCTGGCTTCGCCATTGCGTATTTGGTTTGCCTGGGATTTGCCTAAAACCGAGAGTGAACAAAATTAGTGAACCCATAAGGGAGGGCTTTCATTTGTGAAGGAAAATGGTCTAGGAGAATAGTGTATTGAGGGTGTTCTTTGGGTTCACTAAATACACTATTATAGGAGGTAAGGTTGGCTGTATTATGGAGGTGTGTGTTCCCAGAATAGTGATGCCTAATCCACTTTGGTTGTTGATCCATTAAATGGTGTTACATCCTAATGATTTAGAAATGTAGCTATTCTGGTATAGCCCTCCATATAGTGTGAATGGGATGGCTGTCCCTCTTTTGATGATGCCTGAACTTCTTTTTTCACAAGTCATTATGGTGGCAGGTTGAATGATTTGTGAAAAGGAAGTGTAGGGAAATGTAGTCAAGGAGGGTTTGGTCTTTGGTGGTGCATTTAGGTGACATATTAAGTAGACTACATCTGGTTACTTTGTTTCACAGTTGGATTTTCTTCTTTGTCCGATAAAAAGTCCTTTTTTATCCGAGGTCTTTTAAGTGCAGTGTTAGAGATGTCTCTGCTTCTTAATTGTTTTCAGGGTCTGTATGTTTCTTTTTGGATAAGAGGTTAGGCATGTCTAATCCTCTGTTGTATTGATGTAATTTGTTCATTTGTTATGAATAATATTTCACTTTTGCACCAAAAAAATTATATAGTTGCCTTTTGTTTTTCAAACACTGTTCGATTTTGATTTTATTATAGTTTACTTTTTAAATTTTGAAGGTCAGTTCGGTATGGAGGTTTATATTTCAAGGACGTGGATTGAAGTGAAATAAATTGTCTCGTATGCATGCATTGGTTTTGAGCACTAGTTCAAGGACAAAACAACTAGTTCAAGGACTTGTAAGAGCGTACCTCGGGATTATGTAAGGGCCAAACAACGTTTACTAAAAGATTATTTTGACGATAACCCAAAATACTTTGAGAAGAATTTTAGACGAGGTACCGAATGACCTCAAAACTATTTTTAAAAATAGTTGAGGGTATAGCTAACTATAATTAACTTATTCCCGGGCACTTTTAGTTTTCATGTCATTTACCATTCTCCAAATGAGTTCAATAATCCTTCTACATTTGGTCTATACTACTGAATCCCATAAATATTTCTTTAAGCACATTTACATTAAGAAGAGGTGAGATTCTTAAAAAAAATATTTAGGAAATGTGACAATTTTAACTCAATTGCACCTGACTTTTTAATCGACTACCGACTAAATCACAGGATCTAAACTCACCGTTACAAAGACTCAAACCAAATAACGTCTTCGTTTTTAGAAAGTTGACTTGACCACTTCAAGGTCATTTACACTTAACAAAAACTGATCTCGACCTAACACATTTTGTGTCATAGTCAAGCCCTTTTAAAACAAGACCACCCATAAGTGATTTACGTAACATGATGTTACTTTTATATGTATTGGTTGAACCTTCTATGTTAATTTTTAATTCATTTATATGTTATTATATGAGTTAAATGAGTTAAACGGGTCGACTCACAAACCCATTTAACGTGTTTAACTCATATAATGTGCTAACTTTTGTATATAAAACGGGTAAATTAGTTAACATGAAACCAATTTAACCTATTCAACATGTGTTACTTGTTTAACACGCCAACCCAAGTATATATACGGGTTTAATGAGTCAGGTTCGGGTTGTATGTAAACAAGTTAGGGTTGACATAACTAACCCGATTATTTAAATGGGTCAGGTTTGGGTTGAGATTTTCTGACCCGTCAACTTGTCAACCCAACTCCGCCAACTCGACCTCGAATTGTTACCCCTATGTACAAAGTTTGTACATACTACCACATGGGTTTGCAGCCACATTTCTTTTACCATAAACTCATTTTGGGAGTCAGATGTGCCAGATTATTGTTGTAAAGCTTATCTTACAAAACATTGTGTTGGATCAAACAATACTTGTGGTAAATCATTTCTTAGTTCAAGGGTACAATTGGGAAAGATTTAAGATTAAGTTATAGTAAACATTTGGGAAATATTTGAGTTGATAGTAGAAAAATAAGATACTTGTGTTATTTTTAGCTTCGGATACAGCTTGAAACTTCAAGTTTATACTCTATATTTTGGGAAATATATGCAACATTTCATGGAGTTTAGTGTCTAAATTGCAGCAAAAGGTTGCAAAATTCGTGAATTGTTAGTTGGGCGGTCGACCACCTTGTAGCTTGTAATCGGTGAAGGCGGGATTAATCGGCGATTAATCGGATTGGTATATTTGGCAAACTTTGGGTATTTCTGGCAAGTTTGTGTATTTCCGTCGAATTTTAGATATTATTGGCAAGTTTTTTTTCTAAAAAACAACTTGTAATAGATTTAAGAAGCTAATATAAGTGATCAAAACAAGTTTACGGTGAGTTTTTGGTACTTCTGGCAAAATTAGAAGGTTTCTGGCAAGTTTGACTATCGGTTACCACCGTTGATCGCCGTTGACCACGATTGACCTATTTGTTTGACCCAGTTACATTAATCGGCAAGGTTGGTGGCCTTGTAGCATCTAATCGGCGATTAATCGGCCTTGGCAGCAAGTGTAAAAGACTCGCACAAAGTTGTTATGGGCTTATCATATTATATCGTATGTACATTATACATCACTTATATTCATATGTTTACTAAAATAAAGTTTGAAATAAAAAAAATATATATAGACAACGTATGTATTACACAGGTCTTAAAGAAAGTGCATTAAAGATAGGATTCCTAAAGAAATCAAGTCTTGTGGTGATGATCATAAATTTTTGCCATGAGTTGGAGTGCATTCTTCTTATGTGTTACATTGCCAGGAGATTTTAAAGTATCAATTTCCTGTGCTTTCACAGGTGATTCCACATCGAATGAGTAAATAAGATTCGATAGTGTCATTTCCATTTTATAACCAGACCCAAATAGGATCAACTCACCTGTCTCTTTGTAATCAATACTACTGCCATTACCCATGAACCTTTCTGGCTCAAACTCTCCAGGTCTTTTCCAGCAGTTGGGGTCTCGCCCTACTACCCACACGTTCACGTAGACCACGTCTTCTTAGGTATCACATATCCGTTTATAACACACCTTCTTGTGGGACTAATAGTGGTATAACTAGATACAATCTAAGCGACTCTTTGATTACTGCTTTTAGATATTTGAGCTTGTCAAGATCATCTTCCTGCACTTTTCCTTTGTTCCCGATCATATTTCTCACTTTTTGTTGAAGTTTCTTTAGAGACTTCGGGTTCTTCATAAGCAACACCATCGCCCACACCACAGTCGCAACACTTGTGTTAGTTCCCCCTAATAGAATATTCTGGGTAGCTCAAGACAGTTAAGGCCTATAATAAAATAGATCTATAGATTGTATTCGGAATCATGGATTAGTGAAATATAAGTCACTCACCATGAGCACATCTTTAATGTGATCAAAAGTGAGACTGACTGAGGAATCTGGATGGTGCTTGAGTTTTGGCAAAATATCAACCATGTCTTCTTTCATTATGTTCGGTCTGCCTAGTTTAAATGTTCATCGATGAGTTGTTGATAGAACTCATCCATGTCTTTGACATTCTTTTCAAGCCTGGAAATTCTTCCATTCAGTTTATCAAGCTACCCCATAAACAGAAACTTGTCTTTGAAATAAAAGTGGACAAGCAAAGCTCGACACTCTTTAACAGATTCTTTTGAAATCGCTTGACTTCTTGCTGTTCGTCAGCGTATACAGCCGATCTCTTCGCAAAAGGTACTCTAGAAATGATATTACTTGTGAGAATCATCACGATTTCACTCTTGTTCATTACTTGTTTAGTTAAAATTTGAGTCTTTATGGTATCAATCATATTAAAAAGTTCTTCACGAACCTCATGAAACGAGTTAACATGTTTCACTGTGAAGAGATTAAGGGTGAAAATCTTTCTCATTTGTCCTCAGTACTCGCTGTAGGGTGAAAAAGCTATATCTTTGTTATCGTATGAAATCTTCTGCCAGCGTGTGCAGAAGTTCAAATAACTTATTTTCATTACTTCTTTGGCCATTTCAGCAGAGGAAACTATGAGTCTATGATACGACCCGGTTTGGGTTGTATCGGATAGGGCACCACTTTTAGCGTGTGCTTGCTCCTTAAGAATATAGAGAAGAAGAAGAGATAGATTTGCACCATTATAGCGGGTACGAGCTCCTTAAGAAAATAGAGAAGAAGACTAGAATCGTTCTTTAACTTGATTGATTGAATTGAAGAAAATCATTCGGTATTTATACCCAATAAAAAACAAATAACTTGTTTCACAAGTTGACTCACAAGATAACTCCTATAAATACAACAAAATCTTTTCCTAAACAATGACCAACATAATAAATTAACATAATAAATATAATGATATCCTAACCATGGGCGTATCATTCTTCACTCCTTCACAACCATCTTGCTCTCAAGGTGATGCCTAATTTTATTTCTTGATTCCAGGATCCGACACTCCTCGTCGTATTCCTCTTTATGCTTTTTGTTGTAGTTGGCATGCTTGTCGTCACTTAATTGATGAACGTTTTTAATTGAATATTCAAAATATTACTTGGACCCCAACTCATCAAATAAATGCCAACCATCCTCAATTCTCCTAGCAGGCACACATGTGCCATCAGCCTTGCTATACCTAACCCCACCAACATCGTTGAATACACCATTAGGGTTGCTATCTTTGTTGGCACCAACTTCAAAAAATGTAATAACCCCTTTATTTTCCTTTTTACCTTGCTCGTCCCCGTCTTTCTCAAGATCTGATTTGATATTTTCAAGTACTACCTCTTCTACTATCAAATCAGCCCCTTTATGATGTGGTAATGAATAACCAAAATCATCAATGTTGGTATCATCATCCGCCTCAGAAACTTATTGATCTTCAACATTCTTGCCTTTTTCATTTTGGATGTTTTCGATCTCTTGATCATCAGCCATTTTCACTTCTTGTTTATCCTTCATGCTAGGGTCTTATTGATCACCAACATTAGTATCAACTGCTTGACTATTTCCGTCCTCAAAACGAGCCTCGGTGATACGGGCTCTGAAGAAGGCTTCTCCCAAATTTGAAGGATAAGACTTTAAAATTCCAAAAGTTGTAGGTCCATGAAGCGTGCTTCCGCTGCCAGGGCTAATGAAAAAGCATCATCTAAAGTTTTGGGGTTTGACCTAAAGAGTAAACGTTGTAGAGCCAGTTTAAGTCCGGAGATATAAAACGACTTAAGTAAAAAATTCAAGGATCGTTACTCGTTTTTTCTTGAACGTTTTTGGCATCAAAGGGAGTTGGATATGGTTCGAAAAGTTTGTGAGAACTATGGAGGGATATAGCAGTGGATGATGAATACGACCCATGTGATGATGATATGTATGAAGATCAGGAGATTCCTAAAAACATATAAAATATATGTGATAATTTCGATATCAAAGTTCATGATCGGAAGAAGAAATAGATTATGTTTGATGTTTAGTTGAGTCCCTGTAATCTAGTCAAAATCGTATCTTCCTTATGGTAGTTTGCCTATGTAAGAGGCTGAGATGTGGGATTCACCCACATCCGTCGTACTGAATCGTTTTTTGAACTAATAAAATTTATCGAAAAAACCCTTTACCCAAAAAGTACATTATGTATGAGTGTTTAAACTAGTAGAACAATATATTATATTACATTTTTGTGCTTCATTATTAGGAAAATCAGTAAACATTGGTTTAAATGTTCCATCAATAAATTAAATTTCTCAGTTCGTAATAGTAGTACGAGATGATACAAAAAAACGTAGTTCTAATATCGTTTTGAAGTTAGAAACTTGTATTTTCGCTGGTTTGCATGTGTTTGGTATTAGATTGTATGTTTGGTTATCGTATTGTGTGTTTGGTATATGTATTTGGTAACATGATGTGTTGTGGTTTTTGAAGGTGTATAAAATTGGTTCGACTCAACAGTTAAACCGGTAGAATCATTGACCCAGTGACTCGTCAACTCAAC
>BQNB010066218.1:0-34644 GCA_026074375.1 Tanacetum coccineum
ATAGTTAAATACTTTATGTCTGTTTTAAGCTCATTTAATGGCTTATTGATTAGCTTTTAGAGAAGTTGTTTTAAAAAAAATAGCTTATTATAAGTTGTTTTACAACTTTGCTTTTTAGGTTTTTGCAAAAAAATAAAAAAAGTGGAAACCAAGGAAGTCGGGGGTGAGCAAGACTCGAACCCCCGACCTCAACTTAGCCTCTACCCTTTTTATAACACTCCACACACAAACACACTAACCACTGCGCCCTTGGGACTTTTACGTCCTAAGGTGCGTAGTTTATTTGTTTACCACCTTTTTACGTTTTGTTATAGAAAAGCACTTCGAGTGCTTAAAACTTTTTCCCGGCTTATTTAGTTTAGCTTTTTAAGTTTTTACATTTTTCCTGCATTCTCCTTATCATAAGCTATTTTTAGAATTTTACTTAGATTTTTAACTCAAAGTTTAGTATTTTTAATCATTTATTTTTGTAAAAAACTTTAAAAAATCATAAAAAATAAAAAATAATCAAAAATAATAAATTTCTTTTTTATAAAATTTTCTCTTATCATATTCTAGGTTTAGGGTGAAATTTACTTCCGTAGGGTTAATATTTTGAAAATTCACTTTTTAAAGAACGGGATTTGATCCCCGTTCTCGTTTTTTTTGTTTTTGGCTTAAGTTACTCTCGGTTTAGAATTTCCTTAGCTTTTTTACTTTTAAATAGTTAATTAGAATTAGAAAAAGTTTAGAAAAGTATTTAGGGTTTAATTTCAGTGTTCTAGCTTATTTGGTGTGTTTACTTTATTTCTCGTTATCGTTTTTTTTCGTAGTTAGGTTTAATTGTGCCTTTATTTGCTCACTATTAGGATTTTTAGAAATCAATCATATTCGAACCAATTCAAGCCATTGTCCAAATAACAAACGAGGTCTCAATTTTCATAAATCTTTGGGAAAACGACCCTGTAATCACTTACCGGTTAAACGTGTAGTATTTTTGTAAGATTTTTCCTACTACCTTTGTCCTCAAGGGTAGTTTTGCAATTTTCTATACTTCAGGTATTATTACGTATTAAAACTATACTCAACACAACCAAACACCTCACGAAAAAGGAAAATGAAATCATTCAAATCACTCAAGTAATCTATGTGGTAACATTTTAGTAATTCGCTCAATTGCTCGGCCGTGACGAGTATTCTATCATAAGCTTGGAAAGGATACACATCTCCACCACTAAAGCTAAGGAGTAACAAGTCTAAAAAGGTAATTTGGGTTAATATGATAAGTTTTAAGGGTTGATCATTCTTTTTAATCTTTATCGATACCAATAATCCAGAAATGGCGACAAAACCACAAATACACGCCCAAGTCCATGCCCGCAACACTTGTGATTTATAACAACTTAGAATTTTCATCAACCTATTTTACTATGATCACAATTGTACGGGGAATTTTTTTGCTTTATTACATTACTTGCATTGTCAATATCTCAATATATAATGTAATTTGCATAACTAAAGTAGACGAGCTCACGCAACCTATCTATGGCAATCCTGTCTTCATATATGTCAAGCAAATATCATAAAATGTCAAGTCAATATCATCATATCTGTATTACAAAGTACATTATTCCTATAATGTACCATTCACAACGTTATATCAAAACGGGCATTAAACCGTTATCGTATACCTCTAAACCCTAACTCCATAAAGATTTAATATCTAAAGTGAATGTACAAGCTACTAAAGCATATATATAAGTAATATAACATTTCATTTGAAATATAAACTCCCTCCAAGTCAAGTACAAGTTTTCAAAGCACAATGTACAAGTCATTAAGCATGACATCTAAAATAACCGTTTTACCTCCGTTTTCATTCTAATTTCTTCGAGTCACTTGTGTACAAGCTACTACACTCAATATACAATGTGTAAACCCTAATTATTCTATTCATAAACTTTCATACACATTTTTACTCTTAAAACCCTAATTCAAAACTCAGAAACCCTAACCTTAGCTAAATACTACACTATGACTCGTTTCTTCGTTTTTATCCATTGTAAACCTAAACCAATACTCAAATAAGTTGTAATAACATTAATTACAACATTTTAAACCACATTACATCATCATTTCGCCATATTAACAATAGTGTACAAGAAATAAATCTAGAAAAACCCTAATTGTGCCGTAATTGGAACTTTGGGCCTGTTTACTCGTTTTCGCCCATTTTAAACCCGAACCACCTATCAATTCTTGTTATTAATCCTTAGTACAATAATTACAAACATTAATCCATCATTATGGATCAAATGTACACGAATTACAAACTTGAAAACCCTAAATAAGCCCTAATGTACCTGAAACTCAAAACCTTTGCATTTTGACCCATTTTGAAGTTTTTCTTGAAATCAAGCACCTTGATGACCATGCTACTTCATCCCTAAGCTACTTACAAGTACCTCCTTTGAGTCCTTGGACACTAAATGAGCCACATGACCTCCTTGTTGGCCATTTTCTAGCCGTGACACCCAAACACCCCTAAAAACCTTCCACCTTGCTTACCTAGCCTCCATAGCCCCTCATACTCATCATCTAGCTTCTCCTCATCACCCTCTAGCCCTTACACATGTCCCATATCAGATCATAAGCATACCTTGGCCTTTAAGGGTCATTTGACTATAAATAGGACCGTAAACTCTTCATTTATACTCATCCCCCACTTCCTCCTCTATAACCCATCATAGCAACAATCCTTTGCTCAATATGAATTCTAATAGATTCTAATAAGTCTCAAGTTCAGAAAGGAAGCAAAAGAAACCAAGAAACGAAGCCCGGGAGTCGTTATTCTAGGCGTACGAAGCTAAAAGTCTTGATTTCGACCCGTTTCTAAGCTATAAGCTCAAACCCAGGTTCTAAGGATTCTACTTCTGCTCCTACACTCTTATAATGTTCATATGATCCTAAATATACTCTTGTTAAAGTTTCATAACTCAATTCATGCTCATTTTCCATTTTGATCCAAAACCGTACACCCGAAACCCTAATTTCGCATTTTTCTTAAAACTAAATGTTATAATGATTAAATATTGTTATAATCTATCCTATCATGCTTAACTAATGTTAAAATAACCACTTTATTGATTATTGAATGATTTTGAACTTAAAACTCGCGCGTTTACGTTCTAAAACCCTAATTTGACCCGTTTTGCTTCCTAGCTTAACGAATCGTTAATTTAAACTAGCTAAGGTTCTAGATATTCTAATTCTGCTCCTACACTCTTATAATGTTCATATGATCCTAAATATACTCTTGTTAAAGTTTCATAACTCAATTCATGCTCATTTTCCATTTTGATCCAAAACCGTACACCCGAAACCCTAATTTCGCGTTTTTCTTAAAACTAAATGTTATAATGGTTAAATATTGTTATAATCTATCCTAGCATGCTTAACTAATCTTAAAATAACTACTTTATTGATTAATGAAGGAATTTGAACTTAAAACCCGCGCGTTTACGTTTTAAAACCCTAATATGACCCGTTTTGCTTCCTAGCTTAACGAATCATTATTTTAAACTTGTGTTGCATTAAAACTTCATATTTTAGTTTATTATAACTTATAAATGTCTATTGAAATGTTAAACTAAGCTTGCATGGCAATTTGGACATGTTTTGTAATTATAATCCATGCAAGGGGTATATATCGTAACTTTCAGAAACTTATAACTAAAAGGACTAAAAGTGTCATTTTATCAAAGTTATAACTCCAGGGATCTATTATGTCACTTTTCAAAGTCCAAGGTTTACTTGGTATATCTTTCAAAGTTGAAGGACCAAAGTCGTAAAAATGCAAACTCCAAGGGCCTATTTGCAATTTTTCAAACCCCAGGGTCTAAAATGTAACATTTTGAAAAAGTATAAAAACACATTCAAAACATTACAAGACATAACTTTAATTAATGCTTCTCGTGCTTAACATTTACAGATATTGATCAAAACTTAAAACCGATTATATCGTATCACAATACTAGGGAGCTTCATATTAAGAGGTTTCATCTTGGTATTACGTTCTGACTGAGTTGTTGGGTTTTAACAATTTAAGTGCCACCCAAGCCCACAAATGTTACTGAATGACTTCTGAATTATGATGGCCCGAACAGTGATACAATAATTCCAAACTCTTCAATCAAACTCATAACTCTTAAAACTAAAGTTCTAGAGTACAATCTTCCTAAGACTCAACATATTTACTCAGGTTGTGTGATGTGGCTGTTTACTATATCAACATTCCCCGGTTAAGATTGTGAATAGGCATGAGCTTTCATTTCAAATATTAATACATCTACTACCAGGTGAGATCATAACCTCGCCTTTACTCATTTACATGTTTTATAAACCCGCGAGGGGGATACATGCTTGTTACAAACTCTTTTACATACTTGTTTAACTTATAACAATGTGATTACTTTTCAAAGACTTATACATGCTTAAACCAAAAATACAAGTATTTTTACATGTTATACGCTAATCTGATATACCATTACGACTAATGTCTAAGTTACTTTATGCCAAAAGTCCCTCATTATCATGGACCATTAATCACTTTCGGGTGAACGCGAATATTGTAGATAGATCAATCGGGATTGACGAATCTTGTTTGTGTTAGCCGGATAAGTAACCAAACACACTATATTTGAATTTCATAGGTATATGGCAATTACCTACACCTAGGGCCATTATCTCTATATATATCACATCATTTTGGGTATATATATACATTAGTCAGTTTGTGTGCCATGAGCTTAGACCAGACTATACTATACAAGACATGACCAAACAGACCAAACAAGACAATAACGCAGTAATACACGGTTACTATGATAATTGCATTCGTTGCAATTATTACAAATAACGGGTATATAATAACGTGACCCAAGATCATAACAATAACATTTTCATAATAATTGTGTTTGTATAATTATTACACTATGACTTGTATTCAAACTGTTTATCAAACCTATGAATTTCACTCAACCTTTGTGTTGACTTTTTAGCATGTTTATCTCAGGTTATTGAGCAATATACGGCACGGAGTGGCATGGACTCGAAGATGGCTAAACTTGTTATCATTCACAATGTATGTAACTAGATTTTGGGACCTGCCTTTGTAAAACTCTGATTTGAAATGAATGATAACATATCTTTTGAATAAACATCTCTTTTGGGTCATTTTCTATGATTATGATTGTTGTATCCATGAAGTAATACCCCAGATTAGCTTCCGCTGCTATATTGTAAAAATAGGGGTGTTACAGATTGGTATCAGCGCCATGGTTATAGAGAACAAGGTCAAAACCTTAACTATAACCACATTTCTTTTTCAGCCATCAAAGTCCTCTGTGCCACTACAATCCGGATCAGTATGTAAAGATACATAATTATTATACTATATTATATCATAAATAACTTATGTTATTTACAACTAGGTTGTTAACAGAACGATGTCTTCTCCCAACCACTCTACTTCCGATATTGAGGATGCTTTTTCCTCTATGAATATTCTTAACTATACTTCGGTCTCATCGGATTATTTCCCAGCTTCATCAGGAAGCAGTTCTTTTAACTCTTCGGAAAACTCTAAAGATAATATAATCCCACCAGTATTCTCATCTTTCTACAATAATCCTTATTTGAAGGACGTACAAGCATTTTATGCTAAGGAATTACCTATTTCATCACCAGATCCTATTACTCCACCAGCTATTTTGACTCCATCTCTGGTATTACCACCATCATTACTATTTGATCCTCGATATTTTTTTTGTTCTTGAAGAACTATTACCACCTAAGAAATGAATATGTTCCCCATCTTCTTCCTCAACTACGTTATCTAATCCATCTCGGAATCAAACTTGTGATTTGGTATCACCATCTTCCTCAGTTTATACTCCTACCGCACCTCAGATATTTGAAATAGGAAAATGTTCAATTAAGATGCATCTGAAACATCATGAGAACAATCAAAATAATTTTAATTACATAATGAACTCCTCTTTTCACCGCATTGATAAAATGGAAGAAGGACGTATTCATGGGCAACAAACTAAAGACCGAACTTAAGAAAATCCGTACTTAGATTATCAAACTTCAAAAGAAGCAGTTAGGGAAAAAGCATAAGATTGCCTTTGCTCATTACAGAATTTCCGATCTTGAACAAATCATTAAGAAAATCCAAGCTCGACACCAAACGGATCAGGAAGATCTTTAGGATGTCATCTACCGGTTCGAAATCAACAAACTCTTAAACTAGTTATAGCTTTATCCTAAGCCACGGGATGTGTGGTATAAATAAAAACCGCTTACAAATCTTGACTATGTACAGTAAGAAGGCAAGTTATTTATAAAGGCAATCCGTTGTATCTTATTGTTTCCAACTTATCGCTCTTTCATCATCATTTCCACTAATTGCATCATTATCTCCGTCTTCATGAATCATACCATAACCCCTAAGTGCTTAAAATTCAAAAATAAGCATTTTCTCTTAAGCATTTTAAGCATCACATTTTCTTTTAAGTATTACCTCCAAAACTTATGATACAATTTCTTACTACGTTTTATATCTAGTGGATTGAATGTCTCCCAAATGGACGGCAACATCTGAAACACCATGCCATAACTTTTAGCTGCCATCCAGCAACTAAATTAATGAGGCATTTCCTCAGCTCCTAAAAGCACAGCTGCATCAATGCAAGTAATAGTAACACCCCCCAACAGGGAAACACCGGACCAACTGGAACTCCGTAGCAAAAACAGAAACTAATAATGATTCGTAGCTGTCAACCTTCAACTTTTTTTCAATGGTACGAAAAGATCAGTTAGCCTCATTCACTGGTTTGAAGCGAACTGAATCATGTATTTTCTCGTACCACTGAGCCTGAAGAAAAAAAAGTGACATAAGTCTACCGGTACTTTAAACCGATGATGCCCTGTCTTGGTGGAATTCATATGCTCAACCTATTGGAATAGATCAACCTAATCAAATCACCTGGAATGAGTTAAAAAGGCTTCTGACGAACAAGTATTGCCCTCGAACTGAAGTCAAGAAAATGGAAGACGAATTTTACAACTTGGTTGTAAAAGGAAATGATCTTAAGACTTACATTAGGAGATTCTAAGAATTAGCCGTCTTATGCCCAAACATGCTACCAAACGCCGAGAAACTTATGGAGGTCTTCATCAATGGATTACCTAGAAGTATTAAATGAAACGTTACTGCCTCGAAGTCTCAAACTTTAGAGGAAGCCATCAACATAGCCCAGAGGTTAATGGATCAGATAATAAATCATGATTCTGTGCAAGAAGCTAATGACCATAAACGAAAGCTTGAGGATAAGGGAAACATCATCAACAACAACTACCAGAATAACTATAACAATAGACAAACAGTAACATTGATCACCACCGGCAAGCAAATAGGACATGAAACCATCTAGGACATACTACTGCACCAATGGGTAATACAGTGAAATCGTCCGTTTTTGTGAAAGATTCACTAGTACTACATCACATAGGTCCTTGTATTGTCAAGTGTCAGACTTGCAACAAGATAGGACATCTGACCAAGAACTGCAGAAACAAAAGACCAACCACTAGAAACAATCTTCAAACCATATCCGTAACTTGTAATGCCTGTGGAAAGAAAGGACATTATGCGAATCAATGCTCAAAAGCAAACAACAGGGCCACAGGAAAACATACTTAGGGATGAGCTTAATTTTGTTCACTTTAGGATTTCTACCCTAAAAACAACTCTCGAGGATATTCAACTCTCATCAAAACCTCTTCAATCTAAAAACCCCAATCATTAATCCTCGTCGTCTGTTACTTTTATCCTACTACAAGATACTTAGCATAAGTATCAACACCTTTTCGTTATCCATGAAATAATAAAGTGATGATTCCGTTACATCTTGTTATCTGATGATATCAAAACTCGACATCGTTTGTTAAATTTTACTAATTCTATTATGTTCAAACTCTAAATACTCTCCTCATACCTTTGCAACATAAATTTTCATCCTCGATTATATGGGCGTAAATACAATCAACATCTGAATATTATCTAACAATTCATTTTCTACACATTACCATATTGTTTTTTTATGCTTAGGTAAAACGATTTATGATCATCTTATTGAAATGAATTAGGTCACTTCTTCATTTGAATAAGGAAATTATAAATCTCTAAACTATGAATTTATAAATTCTCAGTTACAAGGAGTTGAATGCTTCTTTTTGTAAGTGACAAATTATAAATAAGTAGGCTTAAGTATATAACATACGTACAAACAAGTTTCTTTCAATCCGTTTGTACAAACAATCCCTTAATCATTATCATTATTACCTTCATTACCTTCATCATCTGTTCATTTCAAAAATATGTACCTCACGTGATTAGCAACTCTCTAACAAATTCATAATCATTCCTTGACATTACTCATTCCATGATCTCCGTATTCTAAAATTTTCTGTTATATTCTGCAACATAATAACAAGGAAACACACAAGAATCTATACAATGTTAAATGATTTCAATACCACTAGGTATGAAAATATTGAAAAAAACTTGTGATAGCATTCTTATTCGATGTTGACTTTTAAAGGTTAATGAATAACGATTCTTTACGATCACAGTAGTGCAGCAGAAGCATGGTAGGCCCATGACCCACAGGTTTCGTAAATCGAAGTATTCCATCCACCCAGGTTCTATCAGGATCTGAAGAAATTCTATTGGCTGTCATCAAGAGGTGTGATCTTGAAAATAAGTAGACGTGTGAAAGGAGGTAATTATAATTATGGTGCGCAACATAATTATAAATGCATCACACACGTGGACTTGTGACCTTGATTAGCCTAACATAAAGATCAAATTCATGCCTAGTACCTACATCTATATCACTATAACTTTCAATTAAATCTCGGGACGAGATTTCTGTAAGGGGTGGAGACTATAACAACCCAAGAATTTTCATCAAATGCAAAACCTATTTTACTATTATCACAATTGTACGGGGAAATTTTTCGCTTTATTACATTACTTGCATTGTCAATATCTCAGTATGTCATGTAACTTACATAACTAAAGTAGACGAGCTCACGCAACCTATCTATGGCAATCCTATCTTCATATATGTCAAGAAAACATCATAACATGTCAAGTCAATATCATCATATCCTTTTTACAAAGTACATTATTCCTATAATGTACCATTCGCAACGTTATATCAAAACGGGCTTTAAACCGTTATCGTATACCTCTAAACCCTAATTCCATGAAGATTTAATATCTAAAGTGAATGTACAAGCTACTAAAGCATATGTACAAGTAATATAACATTTCATTTGAAATATAAACTCCCTACAAGTCAAGTACAAGCTTTCAAAGCACAATATACAAGTCATTAATGCACGATATCCAAAATAGCCATTTTACCTCCGTTTTACCTTCAATTTCTTCACCACCACTTTTGTACAAGCTAATACACTCAATATACAATGTGTAAACCCTAATTATTCTATTCATAAACTTTCATACATATTTTTACACTCACAACCCTAATACAAAAGTCAGAAACCCAAACCCGAGCAAATTACTAAACTATGACCCGTTTCTTTGTTTTTATCCATTGTAAACCTAAACCAATACTCAAATAAGTTGTAATAACATAATTTACAACATTATCAATCATATACAATAATCATTTCATCATTTTATTTTAGCTATATGCAAATTGAATCCAAGAAACCCTAATTATGCCCTAATTGGAACTTTGGACCCGTTTACTTGTTTTTGCCCATTTTAAACCCGAACCACCTATCAATTCTTGTTATTAATCCTTAATACAATCCTTACAAATAATAATCCATCATTATTGATCAAATGTACATGAATTATAAGCTTGAAAACCCTAATTTAGCCCTAATGTAAACGAAACTCATAACCTTTGCATTTTGACCCATTTTAAAAGTTTTTCATGCAATCAAGCACCTTGATAACCATGCTACTTCATCCCTAAGCTACTTAAAAGCACCTCCTTTGAATCCTTGGAAACTAAATGAGCCACATGACCTCCTTGTTGGCCATTTTCTAGCCGTGACACCCAAACACCCCTAAAAACCTTCCACCTTGCTTACCTAGCCTCCATAGCCCCTCATACTCATCACATAGCTTCTACACATCACCCTATAGCTTCCATACCTGTCCTAACCGTGATCACTAAGGATCCTTGGCCTTTAAGGGTCATTTGACTATAAATAGGACCATAAACTCTTCATTTCTACTCATCCCCCACTTCCTCCTCTATAACCCATCATAGCAGCAATCCTTTGCTCAATATGAATTCTAAGAGATCTTAAGAAGTCCCAAGAACAGAAGTGAAGCAAAAGAAACCAAGAAAAGAAGCCCGGGAGTCGTTATTCTAGGCGTACGAAGCTAAAAGTCCCGATTTCGACCCGTTTTCAAGCTATAAGCTCAAACCCAGGTTCTGGATGTTCTACTTCTGCTCCTACACTCTTATAATGTTCATATGATCCTAAATATACTCTTGTTAAAGTTTCATAACTCAATTCATGCTCATTTTCCGTTTTGATCCAAAACCGTACACCCGAAACCCTAATTTTATGTTTTTCTTAAAACTAAATGTTATAATGATTAAATATTGTTATAATCTATCCTAGCATGCTTAACTAATGTTAAAATAACCACTTTATTGATTATTGAAGGAATTTGAACTTAAAACCCGCGCGTTTACATTTTGAAACCCTAATTTGACCCGTTTTGCTTCCTAGCTTAACGAATCGTTATTTTAAACTTGCGTTACGTTAAAACTTCATATTTTAGTTTATTATAACTTATAAATGTCTATTGAAATGTTAAAATAAGCTTGCATGGCAATTTGGACATGTTTTGTAATTATAATCCATGCAAGGGGTATATATCGTAACTTTCTGAAAGGTCTATATCGTAACTTTCTAAAACTTATAACAAAAGTGCTAATATGGTCCATTTATCAAAGTTATAACTAAAGTGAGGGTCTATTATGTCACTTACAAGTATAAGTTTACCTTGGTATATCTTTTAAAACTTGAAGTACCAAACTCGTAAAAGTGCAAACCCCAAAGGGTATATTTTGCCAACTTTTCAAACTTAAGGGCTATAATGGTAACATTTTGAAAAATTATTAAATCATTTTAAAACATTACAAGACATAACTTTAATTAACGCTTCCCGTGCTTAACATTTCCAGAATATTAATCCAAACGCTTAAAAACCAATATATAAAAATCACAATACTAGGGAGCTTTATAATTAGAGTTTCATCTTGGTATTACGTCCTGACTGAGTTGTTGTGTTTTACGATTTAAAGTGCCTAAGAGCCACAAACTTTACTCGAATGACGTCTGAATTATGATTGCCCGAACGGTGAATATAATAATTCCAAACTCTCAATCCAAACTCATAACTCTTAAAACTAAAAGTTCTAGATACAATCTTCATAAGAACTCCAACATATTTATACTCAGGTTGCGTTGATGTGGCTGTTATACTATCAAATTACTATATCAAACATTCTCTAGTAAGATTGTGTAATAAGGTCGTCAGCTTTCCATTTCAGAAGATTATTACATCAACCTATCAGGTGAGATTCATTAGCCTCGCTTTTTACTTATTTTACATGTTTTAGGTTAAGATTGTGATAAGGTCGTCAGCTTTCATTTCAGAATATTTATTACATCTACCTATCAGGTGAGTTCATAGCCTCGCTTTTCAATCTTTTGAATGTTTTATAAACCCGCGAGGGGGATACATGCTTGTTACAAACTCTTTTACATACTCGTTTATCTTATAACAATGTGATTACTTTTCAAAGGCTTAATGAATTCATAACCCCATATTTCAATCTTTTGAATACTTTATAAACCTGTGATACCTGATATAAACCATGAATGCAAGTGTTTTCTAAATGTATGCTACCTAGATATATTATTGCCTAAGTAGCTTCCAGTGCCATTATTTACATATCATGAATCATTAATTACTTGCATTACGAGTGAACGCGAATATTGTGAATAGATCTATTGGGGGTGACGGCTCCCGTTTGTATACCCATGCTTGGGGTAGCCAAACGCACTATATTTGTCCTAATAGGTAACCTTGGCAAGTTACCTTTTCCACGCGGACATCTGTCCCTAACCAATATCACTACGGTGATTTCCCTATTAATGTATTGATGCATGAGCTTAGATGCAATAAATAATGTTCCCCATGATGATTGTTCCTGCAATACCAGTATTTCCACTATAACTTGTATTCAACTATTACATTTCAAACCTATTAATTTCACTCAACCTTTGTGTTGACCCTTTTTATGCATGTTTATCTCAAGTAATTGAGCAACTTATGGCATGGAGTGGTATGGACATGAAGATGCCTAAAACTTGTTATCATTCACATTTTATGTTTCTAGATTTTGGGACCTGCCTTTGTAAAACTCTGATTTGAAATGAATGATAACATATCTTTTGAATAAACGTCTCTTTTGGGTCGTTTTCTATGATTATGATTGTTGTATCCATGAAGTAATACCCCAGATTAGCTTCCGCTGCTATATTGTAAAAATGGGGGTGTTACAGATTGGTATCAGCGCCATGGTTATAGAGAACAAGGTCAAAACCTTAACTATAACCACATTTCTTTTCTAGCCATCAAAGTCCTCCGTGCCACTACATTCCGGAACAAATATGTAAATATACATATCTATTATACTATTACATAAATAACTTATGTTATTTACAAACTAGGTTGTTAATAGAACGATGTCTTCTCCCAACCACTTTACTTTCGATATTGAGGATGCTTTTTCCTCTATGAATATTCTTAACTATACTTCGGTCTCATCAGATTATTTCCCAGTTTCATTGGGAAGCAATTCTTTTAACTCTTCGGAAAACTCTAACGATAATATGATTCTACCGGTATTCTCATCTTTCTACAATAATACTTATTTGAAGGACGTACAAGCAATTTATGCTAAGGAATTACCTATTTCATCACCAGATCCTATTACTCCACCAGCTATTTTGACTCTATCTCCGATATAACCACCATCACTACTATTTGATCCTTGCTATTTCTTTGTTCCTGAAGAACTATTACGACCTAAGAAGCAAATCTATTCCTCATCTTCTTCCTCAACTGCGTTATCTAATTCATCCAGAAATCAAACCTGTGATTTGGTATCACCATCTTTCTTAGTTTATACTCCTACCCCACCTTAGATATTTGAAATAGGAAAATTTCCAACTAAGATGTATCTGAAACATCATGAGGGACAAATCGAAGACATTTTGAATTACTTAGATGAACTCTATCTTCACCACATCGAGAAAATAGAGGAAGGACGTATTGATAGAATGATCATACGAAGGAATAGTGAGTATGTTGTTGTCTTGTTTTTACATACAATATAATATTTACTTCAATTTTATAGAGTTATTAAGGAATTCCCCTTGTATCCCGTGGAACCAATTCCTCTCACACAAATTTATATTATATAGAATAACGTTATTTTTGACCGTGGATATTTAATATGATTCACACCGGGTAGTGGAAAAATGGTAGCGTGACATTTCGGAAGAATAGGTTATGGGGGGTTCATGTGGGGGGTTGTTGTTTTTTTGTGTGCTGGGGGGTGGGTTGTGTGTAGTAAGCGTTTTCGGTTTTGGGTAGTGGTTTTATTAGTTGGTTATTTGGTTCTCGTTAGGATAGTTTTGGTTTGTTTTGGAGTATGGGTGTTTTATTGGGATTGGTTTTGAGGTTTTTGGTGGTTAGTGTGAGAAGTTTTAAGTTTGGTTGGAGTTTGTTTTGGGGTGGTTTTGGTTATTTGTCGGGCGGGGTTTGGACGGGGGGGGTGGGGGCTTGTTGGGTTTTAGTGGGTTGACGTTTGGGTTGCGAGCCTTTTTGTGTTTTGGTTGGGGTGTTTTTGGTTGTTTTTGGTCGGGGGTTGAGTATAGGGTTGAAGTTATGGTAGTTTTTTGTTGGTGCTTATTTACTTGTTTTTTATTTGTTTTCTATTATATTAAAGGGTCTTGTTAAAATTAAAAAAAACTAAAGGTTTAAAAATTAATTGTTTAAAAAAAAACTAAATTTGCAAAAGTAATTTTTAAAAATATAATACTTTAAAACTTAAAAAATTTTATTAAAAACTACTTTTTATAAGAGAAAAAAAGGCAGGGGGGAGAAGGAGAGGGAGAAAAGGAAAATAGAACAGAAAATTATTTTTATTAAAGCCCTAATTTTAACTATTTATTAAAAATTCAGTTTAACTAATTAATACTAAAATACTTAATTTATTCATTTATAAAAAAAATACTTTTATAAAACTTAACTAATAAAACTACCAAACCACATGGGTAGAAGTGTCAATAAACAGAAAAGATCAGGGGTTGCGCGGGCGGGCAAAACATTTAAAGTTTAACTAAAAAACACACAAAGTTGATTAAATTGACAGAATCAGTCCTAACTTGGGAATAACTAGACTAAAAAACTATTCTTTTACTACCAAAGCGACAACGACCTGTAAAAAACTAGGACTTACGGAACAATTAAACAAAGGACTAACTATGGTAAGTGTATTTTAAACTAACAGAGAAAAACTATAAAGCATGCAAGAAAGGCCCTGAACCTTCTGAACAAACTAACAACAAAGCACTAATTGATTAATAGTTATTACATATAACTTTTTAAGACAAACTTTTATAAAAATTTAAACCACTAACTTATTTAAACTAAGTGAAATGAGCTTATCAGCTTATAAGATCTTAGCAGCTTATTATCTTACTATACAATGCAAATTCAAAGGAACTTGCAGAAATTTAATACTTAATAAAAATGTGATCTATTCAACTAATAGCTATTCAATAGCTTAATTTACCTCCTCTTATGAGGACATAATAACCACTGCTTATGAAAATAAACTGAATTAAAAGCAAATGCAAATAAATTAGGTTATACCTCAAGCATATAGAACAAGAAAGAAATTACCAGCTTTTTGTGAGCGTGTGGCTTATTTCAACATAAGCTTAAATTCGAAAAACCCAACAAACCATCCTGTAAATAGTTCATAATGCTCATCACAATTAGCTCCTTAAAAAACACCTCTTGATTACCCTTAGCCGCCATCCATTCCAAAAATGGATCAAGCCCTTCATCGACGATTAACAAACAACAAATACTTTGATGGATTTAAATGAAGAAACGATTTAATATTAAAATAAAACATATTATATTAAAAATTAGATAAAATTCTTACAACTTTGAAACGAAGTTACATAACATGAAAATTACAATCTATGAAACTTAAAAAAAACTGAATCGAAAAGGAATTAACTACTAAAATAAACTAAAGAAATTAACTACTAAAAATTGCTACCCCGAGTGCTGGAATGATGGGGGTATTTATACCCGAAGCTTGAGCTCACCTCTATCTTCTCGATCCTTCTTTTCTTCATCTTGGCCATACATCTCTTCTCTCTACTCTTGACTCAAAATATGTTAAGCCGTTCGATTTAATTGTGTATCAACCCGGATTGATGAAGTGGACAGGTGTTTAGTTTGGTATGAGAGTAAGCATAAAAGTCCATCAAACCAATCGCTTTCTTTATTTTGCAAGTGGTGTACATGTGGGTTTTTTAGATTGGCTAGTGTGGGTGGGTTAGGATTTGTGAGAGGGTCATTAACCCTAAGGTTAATTAGAGTGTGGGTGAGGGGTTAAACAACTAGGGTTCTTGGGTGTTCTTGAGTGATTCGGTGTGAGTGAGAGAGGTAAATCGAATTTGGGGAAAAAGTGATGCACAGTAAATGTTATTGTGGTATAAGTGTAGCCGGGTTGGGTAATTTAGGACGGGTTAGGGTTGGGTTATTTGGTGGGTAATTGGGTTGGGGCTAAGATTCTCATTGGCTGAAAAGTGATCCATGGGTAGTTTGACCCGGCTATATGACCCGCGCCTTTTTTTACTTGAGGAATTCATCTTGGCCCTTGAGTTTGGGCAGCACGTTTCAGTTGTAAACCATTTGGGGTAAAATTGCCATATTCAGCCCATTGTGTTTATAAAACAATGGAAGCTCTGGCTTTGGTTTCTTTTAGGCCTTCTTGATCACTCATCCCGTTTCTCGTGTTCGTTCTGACTTGATTTCTTGCAATATTTGAATATCCATACATGCCAAACAATAAATCAGATACAAGCATATTTTTGCATTATTGATCCGTTTTGGGTTTATTTGGGCCTTTTAAGCTTTAAATCGATATGTGTATTCTCACACTTATCAAATTCCCAAACTAAACGATTGTGTGTACTCACGCAATATCACAGCCTTATAACCATATACCTCGAAAATTCCCCAAAACTAAACATTTGAAAAGTAGCAAGGTTTTGTTTAAGAGGGTCACAAGTTATAAAAACTCAGACTTCCCATTTTCCTAAGATTTTTTTCTTTTTATGATTTTTATTGATTATTAACTACTAACTACAAATTTATGTGTTTTGACATAATGCAATGTTTTCATTCAACATATTTGGTTAACTTTTAGGATCATAGAACAAAGCACAAATCTATGTGTCTAAAAGGAATAACTTCATCATCCCCGTATTTTTCACTTTTACCATGCCAAGCTTAAAAAAACAAGATCATCGCTAAATACAAGTCATGACAATAACACTTACTCATAAATAATCTAAATTGTGTACTTACTTTTCCTCCGCAAAATCCTACTTTGGTATCTCTGGATTTTACTTAAGTCATATACCCAGAAAGGCTCTTTAAGGACTTTGGGTTTTTTTTTTCAGAATACATTATTAATTACAAAAATAAAGCGTGATGGTAAGAAAGCATAATTAGCTCTTAGCAACTTTTCAAAAGATCTACAATTGTATAATGGAATTTTTGTCCTATGAATGCTTAATTGAGGGGAGGGGAGGTGGAGTAGGTGATTCGGCTCATGGCTGCGAATGTGTTAAAGTTGGATATTGGTGGAATATGTTTTGATCCTATCTCTATTTGCTACATTTCATTCGAGATTGGCCTCCAGCGGTGTATGGATCTTTTCTAGAACTTTTTTTTGTTTGCATTCGTTTGGTTAACTACTCTGTACTTTTGTTGGCCTTATTCTCGACGAATTAGTAGATAGCGATAAGAATCCACTACGTAAAGTTATTGTGGGAAATTACTATAGATTATAATGCTGGGAGTGAAAGAGCGGGTTTAGTGGGTTGAGAGGTTTTTACAGAGGGAAGGGGTGAGAAAGTTGAATATGACACAGTAGTTGAGTCGGAGTACTAATTCAAGTGGGCGTGTTGTGGAGTAGAGATGGTGGCTGAAAGGTAGAGTCAAGCGTGTGTGTTTTTTAGAATTCACCGCGGGCAATAGAAGAAGTATTAGTGGGTCAGGGTTGAGCGATGGATGATGTAGTGTAGGTGGGCTGCGTGTGGGGGGGGGGGTGGGGGTTGAACCATTTATGTGTTGGTGGAAGGTTGGGGGGTAGTGCAAGTTGCAATATTTGGATTATTATTTGATTTTTAGGGCTTGGTGAGTCTGGTGGTTAATTTTTTTAATGGTATTTTTAAGAGTGGGTTGAGGTTAATGTGCGTGTGTGTGTGTGGGGTGTTTCAGTGGAGGAATTTGGGTCCAGTGGATTTTACTCTTCTTGGCCGCTGTTGGTCGTTTTTTTCGGTTTTTTGTTTGCGGAGGGGTGAGGTTTTTTAATTTGAATGTATCTGGCCTGTACTTGCTAGGTGAGGGGTTTGTTTTGCAATTTCGTGGAGTAGGGGTTGTGATGGTAGAAGTTTGTTTGTTATAGAGATGGGAGGGGGAGGATATTTTTGTTTGGAGGATTTGTATATGTGAACGAAGTGGGTTGTTTTGGATTGAGGAGGAGATGTTGGGTGGGGGGTTTTGAGTCGGAGTGTGATGTGGATAAATTTGTAGAGGGTTGGGTTAGTAAAACGTCCTTGGATTCAGGGGACAGGACGATTGAGGGGTTATGGAGATTGTGGTCGGGTTGTGATGTGTGATGTTTTCAGTGATCGATGTTGGGGGTTAAACGGTGTTTTTTTTGAGTGTTAGAGTTAACTAGGTAAGTTATGAGGAATCCGGATTTTTGGTAAGGAGGTGGAGGTAAATGAGGGGGTTTTAAGTATGGGGGGGGAAGGTGAGTAGTGTGTAGTGTGTTGTGTGTGGTAGTGTGTGTGTGTGTGTGTGAGGGAGGGGGGGGGTGGGGGGGTGGCTTTTTGGGTATATGGGGGGCATTTTTGGTCGTTTTTGCGGGCGGGAGAGTACCCGGTCCGGTACGTATGGGGGCCCACGACCAAGAGAAAAACACATAAGCAAGCACCATCAAATTGATAGATTAATCCCCCAAACTAAAATGAAACATTGTCCTCAATTGTTTATGTAAAGGTCGTGGTACCTCACGAAAATCTAATGCCGTTATATTAAGTAGACAAGATAATTCGTTAATCTATAAAGATAAAAGGATATTGAATCTCCCAAACTAATTTCACACAAAGGATGAGAAACTCGGTGCTCCGGAATTAGGCATCGAACACGAGAGGATTCTTGAAATGTTGGTGTTTAATCCTGCCAAATCAAACACAAAACACACGAGACCGAAGAGGATGGGTCCCTCTCAAACATCACAATACATTAGAGGTTAGAAAATAAAATAGAAAAGAAAAGGATAAAGATGGGTGGGGTGAACTCCCACGAAGCGGCTTGTTTTTGATTTACCGAGTCGCAAGCTCGAACCTCGATCCCTGAATTCAGTTGTCCTTAGGGAGAGCAAATGGAAAAGAAGATCTCAATCGGGCTTTCATTAATGTTTGGACAAACATTAAAGGATATGAAAATTCCATCCCGATGAGAGGCCACCGGCTCTAAATGGAGATGCCGGGGTCGAAAATGGTGTCTTCATTCTCGAAAGAGAAAATTGAGGAAATGAAGGGTAAATCTGAAACAAGGGTGGGTAAAATACTGGTCATAAAATCATGAGATTTAGAAACACCCTTAAACTCTTTGATTATCAAATTCGCTTGGGGTTCAAAACATTTCTCAATTATCCGGATGGTTCTGGTGGAGGGTCGTGGATTGTTCGGATCATCTTGGTGGATCAAGGTAGGTGACTCATTAACTTCTCTTAGAATCAGCATCATCAACCACACAGGCGGAATTAAATCATCGGAACAAGGGAGATATCAATCTCGTCTTGAGTGTGGTCCTCACCTATTTTCAACGGTGGATAGGAGATTCTGGAAGAGACTTGTATAAACTGGAATTTTGATGAAAATTTCCCTGGGAAGTTGAAATTTCAGGATAGCAATGTCATAAGTCTAAGTATATTCCTCAAATTTCACGATCATTCCTCGCAGAAATGTGAAAGGTTCCGGCGAAATCATGGTGAAGATGATACACTCCTCGGAGAAAAAGTAATTGAAGATTCATTTGTTCTGCTCATGATCTGGAAGTTACTTTGGAATCGAGATTATGGGAATCTCATCACTACTAAGATTATCAAGAAAAGCTATGTCTCCTTCTGAATCGAAATATCCTTCCTCTAAGTTAGAAGATACTTCTATAGCTAGAAAATCATCGATCTCATCATTATCGTCTTCAGGAGCAAAACACTCATCCTTGTCGGATAGAGGAGTGTTGAGAAAGACTAGCTTATCGGAAACGTTGGAATTTTTAATCTCGACATCTTCTTGAAAATTCTCTTCATGCAAGTCCTTCTTAAGAGTTGAATCATCATTACCCGGTGGTAACGAATCAAGAGGAGCAAGTTCATCGGCGATCTTCACAAAATTATCACTAGTCTTCACCGGAGAAGAACTAGGAGAAGGATCATCAGAATGAGTAGTGGTACTGCCACTAAACGGATCATCTTTTGAAAAATCGATAACAGAAATGGCATGAACAAACATGAACAAAATTCTTTTTCCTTGTTGTTTCATCAGATTATGGCATAGTTAAATCAATTGTTCATCTTTTACCATACTCTTAAAGTCAATTTGTCCTCGTACAAATCAATGAGAGGCTTTTGCGGTTTCGAAGGATAGGGTCTTCTAAATAATAGGCACTCTCTCTTCGAGGGTCGGAGTTCAAAATTAACCAAACAAAAAATCCGCAAGAAACACGTGAAATCATCGTCTTCTAACATACAACATCCTCGGTATGCCCAGGGGTGAGAAATGGAACGGTTGCAAGCTCGGTTGTCATACGAGTAGGAGTCAAAGCTTCAAGCCTCAAGTTGCTTGTAGATAGAATAAGGTAAAAGATTTATGCTAGCTCCGGAATCGGCTAAAGCACTAGTCCTTTTGAGTTCTTGTAAAGCACATGGGATAAGAAATTTTCCCGGATCTTCAAGTTTCTCGGGAACTTTGTTCATGATGATAGCGGAACATTCAGCATTCACAGTTGTGATGGCGATCTCCTCAAGCTTCTCTTTGTTCCTTAGCAAACGAGTTAACCATTTGTTGAACTTTGGCATTTCGACAAGAGCATCTTTCATCCATCTCTTAACGAAGTTGTTTGGAACATTTTCAAAACCGGCTATATTGTGCACTTGTGTTTATCGTGTTATCTCACTTTATCCTCTCAGGATATGGTAAGTTTAGTAATGGGTATGAATTAGGCTTAGATCAGATTAACGGTTTTCTTTGCTTTTGGTTTTGGGATTTCAATGAAAATGGAATCTTCTTCCCCCGGAGATGGGACATGTGCGGTATTTTCCAAATTTGGATTTTGCACTTTTTCCGTTGACGTCTCCGGGTTTTGTTCAGGTTCTTTTTGAGGTTTTGAAACATCGGGTGAAGGAACAAGAGGAATCGAAGGTTCTTCCAAAATCTTACCGCTCCTTGTAGTGATTGCATTAATTTGCTGACGAGGATTAGTTACGGTTTGACTTGGAAGAGTTCCTGAATTTGAAGTAGAGGCTGAATTTTTGAAATTATCACAAAGACTTGTCAACAAACTTGTAACATTAGCCATTTGATTCTGCAAATTTTGACCTTGATTTTGAACATTCTTCAACACCGCATCGTTTGCCTTGACGTAGTTTTCAAAATCTGTTTTCAAAACACTATTTGTTGGAGGTTGGTAAGGTAAAACTTGATTGATTGGTGGTTGATTGGTTGGTGTTTGATATGGTGGAGCTTGATAAACTTGATTTTGAGTTTGGTTGTTTGGACGGTTTTGATTAAAGTTTCCTCCACGGTTTTGGTTGAAATTAGAATTGGTTCCTTGATAACGGTTTTGGTTGGTTTGGACATTCGGTTGATTGAAACCCGGTGGTCTCATTTGACTTGCCAAATTTGAAGGTTGGTTTCTTTGGAGAAAATTACCAATGGCTGCGGTTTGTTGAAATTGTTGGATGTTATCTTGAAAAACGGGAAAATCGTTTCCACTTCGAGTTAACGGACAACCCAGGTTTTTAAGTCATCTGTGATCTTTGATCCACAGTAGACACAAACTTCCTCATTGCTTTTGACGGCGTGAAGGAAGTAACAACTAAAGCTTTCATTTGACTCATCATTTGGTTCATCTTGATAGTCACTTATCTTCGAGGATGAGGCTATTTGTTGCATTATATCGAAAGAATTATTGGAAAGGCGAAGAAATAAGAAAGAGGGAGCATACGTTATCACTCTTTGATCATTAGCACGACTTCTGAGTAACGAACTTTTGACTTTGCTTTCAATGGATTGCTCTAACCTTCTTGGAGGCATTATGACCAAGAAGTGCCCCTGCTGCAGAATCTAAAGGCATCTTGATCGTTTGAATTCAAAGGAATTATATAAAGTATCGTGTTGGTGGAGTTTGAAAAGCCTATGTGAGGACATTTGACGAAGGAGTCTTTAAACGGTTCACATGCTTCATTAAAGGCTTATCGTTTGAGGGGGGGGGTTTTTATTTCTGGTAAAAAGTAATGAATTCTCATTTCCGATAGTAAGTGGTTTTTTGAAGGGGAAAGTATTGGTTTATGAATTTTGAAACAAGGTCGTCCCAGTGAGAATTGATATTGGTGGTTTTTGTCCTAACCAATCTCGGGCTTCACGTCTAGAGAAAAGGGAAAAGCAAAAAGCTTAACCGAAGTATTCGGAACTTCAGGATGTCTAAACGTTGAGTGACCTTATTAAAAATCGCAAGGTGATTGTGGGGAATCTTGTCTACCCTGTAAATTTGTTGCTTTGACCAAGAATTGATTAAAGAGTTGCTTAAAGCTCGAAATTGTTAGCATTGATTGGGTGGAACAACTATGGCATCTTCATTACCCTTGATGGGTGCTTGTAACATGGGGCACGTCGTTCGATTGTCGGCCATTGGAAACAACGTTTTTTTGTCAACAATTGGATTTTCCGAAAGAGTTTGTTGTTGACGACGTCTACGAGATTGCGAACGGCATCTTTCTATTCGTTCTATTCCACTGTTGTTCATGACTGTGCGCATAAAAAGGAAAAATTAACAATTAAAAAGCAAAATTTTACACTAATATTTTTTTTTTTTTTTTTTTTTTTTTTTTTTACGATGAATTTTAACGGTTACACGAAAGAGACTTAAACCAAATAATCAACTACTTCACGGTAGCTCTTGAAAATTGCTTTTCAAGGTGAGCCGTACTTGGTAGAGACACAAAAGGCAAGTGTTAAATCTTTGATTACGATTTGGGAACAATTGCAAGTTCACCGGAAATTGAAATGATAATATCTCAATGGAAGATATTATTTGTTGGTGTTCGTTAACCAACTTGGTGAATTTTATTTTCTGAATTAAGACAATTTTTTTATATTTTTGATTTTTCTATTTTTTTTTATTTTTTTTTAATATGATAATTATACTAAAAAGAAAAAGAAAATATTTTTTACTTTTTATATTTTATATTTTTTTTTTTTTTTTTTTTTTTGAATTTATGACAAAAATTTAACTTTCGAGGACGAAAGGATCTTCAAACCAAATCGACAAACACAAAACGAAGGAATCGCTTACACAAGTCCCCGGCAACGGCGCCAAAAACTGATTCGTAGTTTTACTATACTATTATAAAATAATATTACTTATAGAGAAATTATGGAAAATCCCCAAGTATTCACTTGGTACAATTCAATCACAAGATTATATTTTAGAATACGTATATTAGACCGGGCAAATATGATCACCCGGGTCGTTTCCCCAATGACTCGTGCAATGGAAACCTCGTTTAAGTTTGGATCCTGATTTGAATAAGAAAAGAGATATTTTTGATTTAATTATACTACTAAAATTGAAAGGTTTACGAATTAAACAAGACTAATTAACAAATTTAAACTAATTACGAAAGTAAATTAAAATGCGGATTCATTTAAGAAAACAAATGAAATTTAAATCTTAAAATTGATAAACTAGATTCCTTAAACATAAAATTAATGATAAAGAAAATTTTAGGAAAATTAAAAATATTTTTTAAAGGCTTTTTGGATTTTTTATGAATTTAAAACTATTTAATCTAAATTAAATTCTAAAAATAGAAATTAAGTTGATAAAAATTAAGAAAAATACTTTTTAAGCTAACTTAATCCTAAATTACTTAAAAAGATGAGAAAAACATTTTTATTACTTATTTTTCTATTTAAAAGGTTAAAATTAAAAAACTAAAGGTTTAAAAATTAAATGTTTAAAAAAAACTAAATTTGAAAATTAATTTTTAAAAATATAAAACTTAAACTAAAAATTCTATAAAAATACTTTTTATAAAGAGAAAAAATGCAGAAAATTAATTTTATTAAAAGCCCTAATTTTAAACTATTTATTAAAAACTAATTTAACTAATTAAACTAAAAAACTTAATTTATTATTTATAAAAAACTACTTTTATAAAACTTAACTAAAAACTTACCAAACACATGGGTCGAAAGTGTCAAAACAGAAAGATCAGGGTAGGCGGGCAAACATTTAAAGTTTAATAAAACACACAAAGTTTGATTAATTGACAGACTCAGTCCCTTAACTTGGGACTAACTAGACTAAACTATTAAACTAACAAAGGACAAACGATGTAATAAACTAAGGACTAACGGAACAATTAACAAGGACTAACTATGTAATATTTAAACTAACAGAAACTATAAAAGCATGCAAGACAGGCCCCTGAACCTTCGAAAAACTAACAAACAGCATCCTAATTGATTAAATCAGCTTATTCATAAAACTTTTTAAGACAACTTTTATAAAAATTTAACCACTAACTTATTTAAACTAAGCTGAATGAGCTTATCAGCTTATAAGCTCTTAGCAGCTTAGTATCTTACCTAAACAAAGCAAATTCAAAGAACTTGACAGAAATTTAATACTTAATAAAATGTGCTTATTCAACTAAAAGCTATTCCAATAGCTTATTTACTCTCTTATGAGACAAATACCCCACAGCTTATGAAAATAAACAGAATAAAAGCAAATGCAAATCAATTAAGGTATACCTCAGCATGAACAAGAAAGAATACCAGCTTATTGTGAGCTTGTGGCTTATTCACATAAGCTTAATTCGAACCAACAACAACCTAAACTAGTCCTAATGCTATCCAATAGCTCTAAACCCCTTGTTACCATAGCAGCCATCCAATTCCATGTTGGTAACAAGCCTTGATCATTAACAGAAATAACACAAGTATTTTTGACAGAATTTAAATTGAACACAAATTTATATGAAATATAACTTTTATTAAAATCTGAATAAAAGTTTACAATGCGAATGAAATTGAAATTACAAAAACTACTAATTACTGAATTGAAAACAATTAAACTACTAAAAATAAAACTGAAAATTAACCATATATAAATTACTCTTCTAAGCTGGAATGATGGGGGTTTTATACCCGAAGCTTCATCTTCTCGATCCTTCTTCTCTCTTTCATCTCAGCCCTCCATCTCATCTCTCTCCTTGTAAGCCGTTGGATTATGAAATGTGTATAATCCCGGATCGATGATGTGGACAGATGTGTTAGTTATGTGAGTGAGTGAGGGAATATGCACTCACTCCCACGCCATATCCACCAATGAGATTGTTCGATTATGCCAGGGTGGCATGGGTTAAGGCTAATTGAAAGCGATGGGTGGGTTACGGGTTGTGAGGGGGATATTAACCCCATGGTTAATTAGGGTTTGGGTGAAGGGATTATTAACTAGGGTTCATGTGGAAAGTGATGGATGGGTTAGGATTTGTGAGAGGGTCATTAACCCTAAGGTTAATTAGGATGTGGGTGAGGGGTTAAGCAACTAGGGTTCATGTGGTGTTCTTGAGGGATTTCGGTCGTGTGTGATTGAGTTTTAATCTATTTTGGGGATGGATAAATGTTAGTGAAACAGTAAGTGTAAAAACTTTTATGAGTTTAACCGGGTAGAGGTGGGTTAGGGTATGGGTAGGATCGGGTAATTGGGTTGGGGATTTGATTCTCATTGGCTGAAAGGTGGCCCACGGGTAGTTTGACCGGGCTTTTTTCCATCTTTGGGTAATTGCATTTCGGGCCCTTGCGTTGGCAAGCACAATAATCAAGATTATAAACAACTTCCATAAATTGCAAAGTCAGCCCTTGAACTTTATAAAACAATGGAGCTTGGGTTTGGTTGACTGTGTTTAGCTGTAGTTGACTGCAGAAGGCTGAGGCATGATTCTTTTGGCTTCGGCTTTGATTTCTTTAGCTTCTTGATCACTCATCCGTTCTCGTGTTCGTTTTTGACTGATTTCTTGTGATATTTGACATATCCATACCTGCACACAATAAACTCAGATACAAGCACATTTTTGCCAGCTCGCCCGCCTCTGAGCCGTTTTGGGTTTTCCTTGGGCCCACTCTGGTTCCTATGCACCTGCCTCCTTAGATATGTGTATTCTACACTTATAAGTATTGGTGAGTGGTGTTGTTTTTTCTCCAAACACAACCTGCTGAGGTCTTAACAGCAGTACCCATTTTGCCCTTAACAGCATAATTATTTGACTTGTATGCTGTATTCTTTGTAAAGGGTCTATTTTCAGGTGATCTATGTTTTGAAAAACATGTCTTTGGACTTTTAAAATTCACCTGTGAAGTCGGGTTTGATAATACTGGTCTAGTTATTCTGGCAGTATTAACATGACTCTTACCAGAAATTAGCATATTGTTTGCACTAGTATTAACTTAGAACTACCAGACTTATTTTTTAGTACAAGAATTAGTTACATGCTACCAGAATTAACATGTTTCTTGCCAGTATTAAATCTAGAAGTACCAGACTTAATATGAGTGCCAGAACTAACATGCAAACGACCAGAACTAACATTTTGCTTGCCAGTATTAACATTTACCCTACCAGTTTTAATAGTTCTGCTAGCAGTACTAAAAGTGGGTCTAATGTTATTTAGTTGTACATGTTGGGATGTGAATTGATTTTTGCTTTATTACACCCTGTTAGAGTTAGTCCAGGCTGTGTAGCTTGCCTAACATGGCATGAATTTACCCTTTTGGCTCTGATTAAGCTGCCTTCCTTTGCCATCTTTTTCTCATAATAGTCACAATACCTTAATCAAGTGATAGACTTCAACACAACACATGATTTTCTTTCAAAGAATAGCCTGCACCTAATCCTTTCATTCTATGATTCCAATTTTGTCTTTTATTTGATAGGAATAGGTGTAGGAGACATGGTGTGTATAGTGGTTTGCCTAGAGTTTTTACCATAGTGTGCACAACTAGGGTCAATAATTTGTTGGGGTTCAGGCACTTGGGGTTGAGTCTTTTGGGTGAAAACAGGGTCATCATTGACTGAATGGTCAGATTCAGTTCTGGCTCCCAACTGTTATTGGGAGTGACGGTTGGTGTGAGTCGAAACTAACACAGACAGTTCCAAGGATCCCAACACTGGTCATTAGAGGACAGATGGAGATAAACTAATGGAGCTTAGCATTAGACACTGTAGGATAGGAGTTGAGGTTGGAGGTCCATATTTGACCTACTCTACAGTGGGAATCATTCTATGTCCTCCTGTTTCCCTAGGTGGTTTAGTCACCACTAAGAGGATGGGGGAAACTTTATTCTATACTTGTTTAAATCTGACTGATACAATGGAATGTCATGATATCCCGGTATCAGTTGCCTAATGCTGGCCAAAATACCTTATCCATCTTTCCTCATAACTTAGCACCTCGCATTAGATGTTATGTATATCATAAACCCTAGATTAACAGTTGAGCGCATCCCACAATCAATAAGCTTCCAAAGATTTTCTAGAGGATGCAAACAAGAATCAACCATTTTTTGTAAAGCTTCTTATCTTTGACAGCTTTCATTCCTATTCTTCTATACTGTTTCAATTTTCATCTTTTTCAAAATTTGATTAGCTTGCAAGAGTACTTTTTTAATTTAAGGAATTGTGTTTGTGGAGGCATTAAGTGAGCTTCTACTTTCTTAAGACCTATTCTTATGGGCAGTTGAAGGCGCTTCTTGGTCACCCCAAATTCAGATTTGTAATTCTTCATACTTAGCTTTAAGCGCATTAATGATATCTAACACAATTTAGAACACATTGATTACCTTCATTTTCACAGTGAAAGCCATTAGAGCATGATTGATTTCCTCATCATGTAGTCTGTTTTACCCAATTGATTTGTCTACATAATGGTCATCAAGTTCCTTTTCCGTTCTCATCTTGAAATCTTGACCACTACTTGCTTCTGCTTCTGCTTCCATCTTTTCGTACCTTTAAACATGCACCTCCCTAGCAAAATGCCCAAGTATTGTGACATTCGAAAAATCTCAAACTTTTCTCTTATAACTGCACATGAATTTTTTTCCATCCACTCTTGGCCTATCTACCTGTTTCTTATAGAAACTATCTTATCTTGCTGACAGACATTAGAATTTGCCATTTATATCCATCTCTTCAAATCCAGCTCATCAATTTGCGCTAGGTCTTCATGTATCAATCACATCCTCAGCATTTGTTGCTAGAAAGGAATGAATAACTTCATCAGCAAGACAGGAGTAGCAGTTGGTGAGCTTTGGTCAGAGTATAGTGGTATAAGAACTATAACTTCCTCGATGTGCTGATGTAATGCTTGCTTAATATGATGCTTTAGTTTTGATCGAAAATCACAATGACAGATAGTGAGGAAGAATAAGTCATTTCATTAGAATGTCTTTTACCACCATTCCCACCTAATCTTTCAACCTACAACAAATTCCCTTTAGACCCCAAAACATCTTCTTATCATACATTGCAAAGCTAAACTTTCCCACGCAATGATTCCATAGTCCTCCATCCCAATATAATTTCCTGTAGTGTGAACGTCACTACAATTATATATCACCACTTTTCCACCCCAGTGATCTAGCCTATGATGATTATCATATCATTCACAAACCCTTATCTCCACAACTTACATATACGAATAGTAGCAAGTGTGATAGAGATGATTTGAGAGAGTGACCACAGTGTCATTTTTTCAATAAACTAAATCTATTTTGCATTTCCACCAAACCTTGTCTTGATAGCTGCCGATCCTATACTTTGGCATCAATCCCATGCCCTGCAAAAAGTCTGATGCTGATCATTTGAGAACAGCCATTAGCAGTAGTGTTCTTGCTTTCCTTTCTTTTTCATCAGCAAACTGTTCTTCCTGTGTGGCTGAAGGAAGAACCCTGTATACACCATCCTTACCTTTGGTGACTCGCTTCTTTGAGTTCCCATTCTGAATCACTTTCCAGACCTCATTATCTATATACTCAAGATAATGTTCCATCTCCATTGCCCACGTATCATAATCATCCTTTTGAAGGACAGGCAGTTTAATGTTTGAAAGTGTATTTGTGGTTATTATTTGTGGTGGTTTAGCAGGAGCATCTCCTTTGTTGGATGCTGGTACAGATCCATCCAAAGATGCATCATCATGAAGAGAAAGTTCCTCATCATCATGAAGAGAGAAATTATCGTTTGCAGACATGACTACTTGATTTGGTGGAATAAAAGGTTTTGATCTATGTTCAATCTTGTGTAAAGTCCCTTTAGTGGCTCTGATACCACTTGTAGGTCCTTATAAACAGGATCTGAATGAGCCTTGATAGTCCTTTGAATAAATCCAAAGATACTATGAGAGACAATAACTGTGAATATAAATATTGACGCGGAATATCAATATCTATACCAAGATGAACATAAGAACGAATACTAAACTTGCTATTACTATTACTATTTGATTGTGAATGCTCAATCAACCGATGTGTTTACAATGCCTATTCTATGTTCCTTTTATAGGCTTAAGGAACCCTAAACGCGTTAAGAGATAATGCTTATCTCTTCCTAAATCAACGCTAATTGATAACTATTACTATAATTACAACAGACTTAACTGTCTGGTCAAACAGTATTAACTTTAATACTGTCAGACTTAAGTTAATGTTGGCAGACTTAACTTGCTCTACCAGAGACTTAACTTCTATACTGACAGTACTAACTATTCGTCTATCAGTACTAACTTTAACTAACAGACTTAACTTTAATACTAACAGTATTAAGTCTGTTTACAATATTTTCCTAACACAAGTCTTCTTAACAATGCTTGAATATCTCCATGAAAACTTGAACTTCCATCTGCTCTTGTAATCTTGCAGACTTCAGAATCTTTTGCTTCTGTCATTCCCAGCAAGATATATTCCCAATTTACAATATTATGTTTGTCGCAAAACTCCAAATTTGTCATTTTGATGAATGAAAAGTTTATTAATAATCTGGAATTTTGTGAGAAGTGTAAAAGAGTTTATATTCACTGACATGAGTTATATTTGAGCTTATCATGAAACCTTATAAGCTTGGTTGTTGGCAGAAATATCTCAACGGCTCTTAAATTAATTTTTTGTTATGGCTCAAACAGTACTAATGGTCACTTAGCAGTACTAAGTTTGGTCTATACTAACTTGAAGCCTAACAGTACTAACTTCTCTTAGCAGTAGAAATATATCCACAGCAGTACAAACTTAACACTAGCAGTATTAAGCTTATACCTAGCAGTATTAACACCTAGCATAACTTCCTATACTGTTCTTCAAACATAGATCTGCTCATAGTTCATATCTTTGAAGTTTGTCATACTCTACTCATGCATTTTCTGTTTCTTTCATCCTCCCCTGTTTGACAGGATCCTCTAAAATTAAATACTCTTCTACATCTGAAATCATAACTTGAGCTTGTCTTCCAATCTTTTGACTTTCTTCATCAACATTGTTAGAGTCTGAGCATGAGTCTCCTTAGAATGTTTAAGAGTATTTTCTAAAATGGTGACTTTATCAATCAATTTGGTACACAAATCCATCAATTCTATAAGTTTCAGACTGTCCTCTCAACTTCCAAGTGTATAACCTTTTGAGAGAGGTAGATCATTGGACTTATAGTTTTTGGCAAACTACCAGCCATAAACGGATTTGATGATTCTTTACCAGTTGTTGTTGGCCCTGGAATAGTCAATGCTTCATTGCAAAAATATGGTGCATTGATAACCATATAGTTTTTAGCAAACTATCAGCTATCAACATATTTGATTAGTCTTTACCAAGAACTAATTGATCCTGGACTAGCCAACTCTTAACCATGTTGTAAGGTGAGTTGAGAACCCTATAATTTTTGGTAAATTGTCAACCATAAACAGATTTGAAAAGTCTTTACCACAAACCGTTTGCTTATGGACTAGCTAGTTCTTATGCCTGTTAAGCATGGTGAATTGATGACCATTTGTTGTGTGGTTGTAAAACCAACACTAAAAGACCATCCATTCTATCATCAAAGTTCTCATCAAAGTCTTCATCAAAGTCCTCATCAAAGTCTTCATCAAATCCAACTATACATCTTTTTATAACCTGCAAATGTTAAACTAAAACATAGAAAATACAATTACAATACTAACATAGCAGTATCAAGTATAATTAGCAGAATTAACTATACTTGTCACAAGAGAATTAATTTCTCCTGGGAACCCAAGCCATTACTGACTTGTTTCTACCTGTTGGATCAACATAGTTAAATTCCTTACAAATACACGATCCAGTATTCTTGTAGACATGATTTATCATCTTTATTTTAGGTCTCCATGCCTAGTATGTTGTAGGCTTAACATCATTTATCCCTTGTTCCACAACAGCACTTGTCATTCTTTTTCCTTTAACAATATTAACAGAAATTACCTTAGCAGTATTAACTTTGTTATTTAAATTTCTATTTTTAAGTGTTGTTTGTTGGTAAAAAGGTCTTCTTAATGGTGAATGTGACTTTTGAAAAGCATTTGTCCTTGGTTTGGCAACATTTACAGAGGGTACAACAGTATTGAATGACCTAGCAGCACTAACTGGTGTTGTAGTTCTTGAAAAGCTTTGCCTAGCAGTACTAAATGGTACTAGGCCAGACTTGGTTAAAACTGCTGTTGGAGCAAAATTCCTTCTAGAATTAGAAATTTTTTGATGATTGACCCTCATTGCATTAGTCCAAACTGGTCTAACTTCCCTTTGACCAGTTCCCTTTTTCACATTGTTCAAAACAGGTTTTTGTACCATCCTTTTATCATGAAAATCACAGTCTTTAATTAGATGATTAAAACTCCCACACATAAAACAAGCTTTTGGTGTAAACTAAAATCCAACTCCTAATTTTTTAGGCATTGGGGTATTCCAGCTTGTACTGTTGTTCCTAGGGTTTTGACTAACTTTCCTAGGTTGATCAGCTTGCTTAGGTTTTTGAACATTAAGAGATTCTAACACAACAGTCTCATCTTCATCACAATCAGAAACCCAATCTTCAATTATTGGAGCATCTGAAGTTTTCTTAACTTCTTTAGAGACATTTTCACTAGCACCCTTATTTACCTTAACACCATATCCTTCAAATTCAGTCTGTTTAAATTTCTCAAGTCTTGAGTTTGATAAATCAATTGCAAACAAGCTTGTAAGTGGAGGGGGAACAACATTATATCCTAGACCCTTCTTATTATTATCAGATATTTGATTTCCAATCAATTGATCTAGACTTTTAGAGGCATTTTCAAAGTTGTCAATTTTAAACTGATTATCCTCTTTTTCTTTCTTAAGTCTTTCTACCTGTTTCTTAAGAGCATTAATATCTGATTCATTAAATGAGGCATCTCTTTTAAGAACAGCAATCTGATCACAAAGCATACTTTCATTTTTCTTATAAAAGACCAATTGTTCTTCTACTGAAGCTAAACCCTTTTTATAGCTATCTAAATCAGAATACTCAGACATATAAGCTCTATGTTCTCAACTTATCAATCATCTTAACTTAAGATCTTTAAAACAATCATAAGATAAGTTTTAGACAAGTTTGTTATCTTGTACTCAGAGTCAGAGAAAGCCATAAGTGCCAACAGGTGTTAGTAAGCCGTCCTCATCTTCCAAGTAGCTTCCAATTAAAACCAGTCCATCTATACTCACATAGCTTGGAAAAGAATCTTTCCACATTCATTGTTCTTCTTGACTATCTTAACCTTCTCTCCTGTACTCGTTGACTCCATAGGATGTCCTGAAACCTCTAGCAAAATGTCCCAGACTTATGCAATTAAAACATTCACCTTTTTTCCCTTGTCATACCCAGTTAGTATCACTTCCATTGATGATAATCTTTTTACCATGTTCTCTGATAAAAACTTTATTGCTATCATGCATAGCAAGCAATTGTTGCCACTTTGAAATCTATTTTCCATCGTGATCATCTTCATGATTTGACTCTAGTCTTCATGAACAACTTGAGACCCTTTGGTTTTGAGTGGCCAGATAAGCATATAACTGTTGGCATTTACTGAGACAAAGCATATTATTATTAAGTGCTAGCAGTAGCTAACATAGTACGACTAGTACTACCATGATCATAGCAGTATAACATCATTTGTAACTAGCTAATGACCTGAGAGAAAGGCCAAATCTGATAGCCTGATTTTGAGCTCGAAGAATACACATCTTTTGACTTCTGGTTCAACATCTACAAATTGTAGAAAGATCATCAAAACTTATTGAGTCCATATTTGATTGATTCCTCCAGACCACAACTGCATACCCCATTCATTATGACGACTTCTTAAAGAATTTCAGGTTAAGTTCTTAATGGAGTGATGATTTCACCTAAATAGTTAACTGGCTACCATTTTCAGAAGCCTGTTAAAGATCATGAGTCAAGTGCCCCCATGCAATGATGAGGTGGCAGTTATTGCAAGATAATTCTTTTGGGTATTTTCTCGATCCATGGCTTTTGAAAAAGGAATGAACATAGAATTGGATTCAATTTTGTTTCTTCTAAATCAAGGTTTCAGAACACCTGCTCTGATACCACTTGTTGGTTCCAATTGAATGGATCTTGTTATCTTAGATAGATCTAAAACAACTAGATTAGAAACCTTGTGGAATATATATAAAGATTATGCGGAACTAATCTTTATATATTTAGAAGAAACAATAAAACAGTAAACACAAGAACTTTCACAAAGCTTTCAATATATTGAGCAAATCACCAAACAACTATATGTTTTGCCTTACAATGAAAGATTCTAACTATTATATGAATTGGACCACTATGAAAGTATATCCACAGAGATGTTTTTCTAACTATGCCGTAGGGTTCCTTTTATACACTAAGGAAAACCTTAATAGGCTTACAAAACGCGTTAGGAGATTATGCAGAGATCATGCATATCTATTCCTAATTTATCTCATACATATCTCATAATTAGCACTATATACTAACTAACATTACTAACTATAATACTGACAGAACTAACATTGTACAACAGATGCTAACTATAACTAGCAGTACTAACTATTACTACTAGCAGTATTAAGTCCTTCAGCAGCATTATCTTGTAGAAGCTCTTAATTCCCAACAATCCTCCCCTAAACTTATGATTTATCTTCAAATCTTAAGTTTCTTGAATTAAAGCTCTTTGATTTTGAGAGGATTCTTTCAAACACTTTAGCTTCCTTTCCTGTTAGCTTTTAAAAATTCTTCATAACTAACTCTGTTCTGCAATCTGAGATTTGATAAACTTTATAAGCTCATGTGATATAGTATTTTCTTCTTCTGCTTCTAACTTCAAGTTGATCATCTTTTCCAAGATAGCCTTCAATAACAAAATGTAAAAACGTTTACGATAAAATTAAACGTTTACAAATTATTAACAAAATGTAAAAACGTTTACGATAGCCTTCAAGTTGATTATCTTGTAGAAGCTCTTTAATTCCCAACAATAACAAAATGTAAAAACGTTTACGATAAAATTAAACATTTACAAATTATTAATCGTAAAATTCCATTTCTAAGATTAGTGATCACTTAAGGTATGAATAAACAAATCATTAAGCATGATTAGTGATCAAGAAAATATTTTTCTCTCATCCATTACATTTTTACAAAAGATTTTCACAAAATTAATTATACAAAATATTTTCTAATTAAAAGAAAAGTTTTATTAAAAACTTAAGCGACGTGTAAACGGTTTTCTCCGCCTAAAAGGAGCTTGTTGACATAGTAAAATCTCGAGTCGGATACTCGGGGAG
>BQNB010066219.1:0-34643 GCA_026074375.1 Tanacetum coccineum
TGACTTGTGCAATGGTATTATGAAGTAACGCTCCCGGAAACACATTCCGCTGCGACCCAATTTTGGGGGTGTTACAATTGTTCTCGGACATAAAATCTCCAATTCGGGAATTGTGGTCGATCGAGCTAAGATTGACGTTATCGCAAAGCTCCCTCACCCGACTACTGTAAAAGGTGTCCGTAGTTTTCTTGGGCATGCCGGGTTTTATAGAAGATTCATCCCGAAAAAGAGACTCCGTTTTATTTCTCCAAAGAGTGTATTGAAGCATTTAACACTCTCAAAAAGAATCTAACCGAGGCTCCAATCTTGATTGCTCCAGACTGGAATGAACCATTTGAACTTATGTGCGATGCAAGCGATTTCGCCTTAGGTGCAGTCTTGGGGCAACGTCATGAGAAACATTTCAGGCCTATACACTATGCAAGCAAAACTATGAATGAGGCGGAATCACGTTACACCACAACGGAAAAAGAAATGTTGGCTGTGGTGTACGCATTCGAAAAATTCCGATCTTACCTCGTTATGAACAAATGCACTGTGTATACGGATCATTCCGCCCTCAAATATCTCTTTGCTAAGAAAGATTCTAAGGCGAGATTGCTCCGATGGGTTCTGCTCCTTCAAGAGTTCGACTTTGATGTAGTTGACACAAAAGGAGCTGAGAACCTAGCGGCTGATCATCTATCACGATTAGAGAATCCTCACGAGAATGAGCTCGATCCAAAGGAGATAAATGAAAAGTTTCCTCTTGAAACTCTTAGTTCGATTGCTGTTCTCAATGCTAGTACCCCATGGTTTGCTGACATCGCAAACTATCATGCGGGGAATTTCGTGATCAAAGGGATGTCAACCCAGCAGAAAAGAAAATTCTTCCACAGTGAGAAAGCATTATTTCTGGGAAGAATCCCTTTCATACCTGTTTAAAACTGTGCGGATCAAGTATTCGACGTTGTGTTTTTGGCAAAGAATCCCAAGACCACCCTATACTACTCCTGGTTTTATTGCTCTCGCGTGATATCTGACTCCTTGGTGTATTTATATCGTTTAATAGATATGTATTTAAGGTGAGTTTGCGCGAGTCAAAATGCCACGATTCCCACCGGTGGACATCATTGCTAACAACACAGCAAGAAAAGTCCTTCGATTTCCGAATCTTTTTGGCCCACAAGTCTACAAAGATGCCCATGAGTTTGATTAAAAACTGCAACTCATGCCTCGTCAAGGAAAAGTTTCACAACGTTGAAGATGCCACAAAATTCCCTCCAAGTTTTGAAATCTTTGATCTGGGATTGTCTTTATGGGGCCATCCCATCAATCCAAAGGCAACAAATACATCCCTCGTGGGCCTTCTGATTATTTAATCAAAATGGTTGAACAAAAGCGCTCCCCACCATGACGCCCGATTGTTTGCAAATTTCTCTAAATCTCCTCTTCGCCAGATTCGGTGCCCCTCGTGCATCATAAGTGTATCGCGGAACCCATTTTTGAATGACAATTTGCAAAATGTCAGCATAAATACGGAGTCACTCATCGCTCTCCTACCGCGTAATCATCCACAAAAACAAGTGGACAAGTAGAGAGTAACCAATTCATGGTTTGAAACGAATTCTTGAAAGAACCGTAGGCGAGAACCTACCCGTTGGTCAGATAGCCGATGACTTTATGGGCTTTCCGCACAGCTTACAAAACACCCATCGGGTGTACTCCATACAAGTTAGTGTACGGAAAAGCCTGCCATCTGCCAATTGAGTTAGAACACAAGGCCTACTGGGCCTTAAAACATACAAACTTTGATCTGAAAACCGCTGGTGACCATAGGAAAGTTCAGCTGAATGAACTTAATGAGCTCCGTGATGAAGCTTATGAGAACTCTTTGATCTATAAAGAAAAGACAAAGGATGATTCACTACTCCAATATCAAGAACCGCGTTTTCAACTCGTGATCGAGTCCTCCTCTTTAACTCTAGATTAAAGATTTTCTCGGGCAAGCTAAAGACCCGCTGGTCAGGACCTTTCACTATCACACAAGTTTTCCCGTACGGCACCGTCGAGTTATCTCAAAACTCCGGGCCAAACTTCAAAGTGAATGGTCATCGTATTAAGCACTACTTTGGAGGGGACGTACCACAATTGGTAGTCCCAGATCTCCAAACATTCCCTATAATCCAATAAATTCAAGTGACGGGTCAAGCATAGCGACCTTAAACAAGCGCTTCGTGGGAGGCACCCCATGCTTATCGTAGTATTGTAAATAAGTGTTTTCTTGTTGTGTGGAGGTTTGCCTCTTCCATTACCCGTGTTTCGTGTTTGTGTTGTTAATTGTCCAGGATTGCCCGGATTGTGAAGAACTCCCGTGCTTGTATTTTTATCAAGAGTTTCACATCCTCAGCTTCATTTTGGGAATCCAGTATCCAAATCTAATCGACTAACGTTTTATCTTTTGGCACACTTCATAAACGGCCTTAGATTTACGTAGGTACCCCTTTGAAAACATCGAGGACGATGTTTAGTTCTAGTATGGGGGGGATCTTCGATTTGATTTTGCCTGCAGCCGTTGTCATCACGTAATCCCGTTTTTACCACCACATTTTTGCAAAAATACCAAAAAAATGAAAAAAAATTAAGAATTTTCAAAAATAAAATAAGTGTTTTGTCACAGTTTCGACTTTCCTAATGGGTAGAATGAGAATAATTTTTGACTCGATCGGCGAGTTGAGCCTAGCTAGCCTCAATGAAGGGCTAAGCTTTCACGAGAGAAGAAAGAGAGTGGTATAGAGTTAAGTTTATGTGCTAAGCAAGATTCTTCTAAGCTTATATGAGTTAACTATGGCTTTTTCTCCATTATGCTTTTAATGCCGCCTAAACATACGTGCTCATTTCAATTCAACAATCAATCGATTTTTTTTAGAAAAAGCTCAATTTTGATACATGATCTTTAAAACGAAATTTTTCTGTTCTTATTAAATTGAAAGTTTAAATGCCAAAGAAGCATGAATGAAATAATGATTGCCAAGAAATGCATGAATATTTTTTTAAAAAAAAAAAATAAATGCCAATGAAGCATACATTATGATATATAGATGCAAGTTAAAAGATGTGTCGTGATATCCCACTTCGCTTACCGACAGATGTGGTGGTTCAAACTAAGACAATCTGGTACTTCTAGGATTTGATTGTGGTTAGTGATATCTCGCTTGGAATAAAGGTCAGGTGAGGGTTAAACTAAGAACACCTATCCATAGCCCATTTAAGGAGAAGGTGATTGCTTTGTCGTTCTTATATATATCTTGTGCTATTGATCTGAGAAGTAACACGCCCTGGATATCCTTGTTCCGTTGCTACCCATTTTGGGGGTGTTACAATGGTCATCAACTGTTTCAGGTTTCCTTCGGGCCGTTCTCCATGAACTTCCAAAATCTCTCTGTTAGATAACGGGATTTGGAGAATTTTCTCAAAACAAACTATCTTTGCCTTAAGCTTGGATAACCAATCCATTAACATTCTAGTTCTAGTCCACATCCACGGACAATCTTGTTGGTTTTTAACTTTAGTCCGTTAGCAATTTAAATTTCGTAATCGAGGTTTATAACACTAGGTTTCGAGTTAATCAAGGGAAAGAAGTCGGTAGAAATAAAACTAAAAATAGGCATCCGAATTGAATATTACGGTAGAAAATGATCGATGAAAGAAAAATTACTTGTCATGACGTTTGGATCTTGCTGACCTTCAGCAGTACCTATGGCGAAGGAACTATCACGTGCCTGATTCCTATTGCTCCCTTGGTCGTAATTTACTTTGATAGCTAGCACATGGTTTGGGCAGTTCAGACTCGTATCCGTTCTAGGTTTGTAAGATACAGATGTAAAATAATTGGTGTCTAATATTCATTCATGTGTTGCGCGTGTTTCATCTTGGAGACACGGTTTTAAATTTGTCCATAATATTTGTTGAGTAAGTAATTTGACCAAAGTATAATTCAAGTACCGTGCATATATATGATGCATCTTAAAATGAAATAACATACGTTCAAACACAGTTGCGACGAAAGTTTATTTATAGAAAAAGATAAACGTTCTCACATATATAGTTTCAAAACTTCCTCAATAATTGTCATCCAAAAAGATATGTCTGTCAAAAAGTTTGTATTTCGTAGTAACTTACAACAAGGTTGGTTTCCCAACATAAATCATAATAAAAATGTTTTTGACCAAAAATGTATTTCAAGTAACATAAAATATAGATTTTTATTATTATTATTATTATTATTATTATTTTAAAAATTTTTTAGAAAAGTTGAAGTCGAAATAATGATTGTTGAAATTTTGAGTCGTAATAAAGTTTTTCAAAAATTTGAAGTCATAATAACTAAACACAATGAAACCGGTTGAAAAGAAATTTATATTTTGTTAATAAAAACATTTTTTTCCAAATGTGGGTTGAGTAATAATATTCAACAAAATTTGATGTTTACATGTTCCTTATAATACATAAGTTTTGACGCTAAATGATGTAGCCGTTGAAAAATACTAGTTCATCATGTTTTTAAAAAGAAGTGTTCAAAAAGTATCTCACTTTTACATGTTTTGTTACCAAAGGACTTCGACTCGTCCAATTAAGTGACATCTCTGAAACACGAACGCTAGGACGAAACTTGTTATCATGGTTACACAATTAACCAGTATCAAGTATAAGGTTCTCGTTCTCGTATCAATCCTTTTATCTCAAAATGAGTCTTCTATGCGATGGTCATACAACCAAACAACTAGAGTGGTAACACTCCAAGGCGAGTTGCTCCTAAGGCAACTAATGACGTAATCCGTCTCATCGAACGTCTTCAAGAACGAAACGTTTAAGTAACAGGTTTCCACGATAAAAACGATGTCAATCCACATAGTGGATGAGAAATAGTCGTTTGCAATACGCACGGTAGGGTCATATACCCTATTAAATGCCAGAATTGGCGCGGGGAAAAACGAGTTTTGTGTCATATTGAGATCGAAATATGACTGAGGTAAAAGTACGCTTAGAAACATAGCGTAATAATAATAGCATAGAAATACTATGAGTGTAGAAAGTATCCAAATCACATCATCCAAGCCTTGCCCATCCTCGAGCAAATTCTTCAAAGGCCTTAAGCCAAGTAGCAACTTGAATCTTAATTTCACAACTCATCAAACAAGAACTGTCATGAACTTAAGTTAGAAGTTGGTAAAAGGCTCAATGTTTTTGAAAAATTGACTCAACTTTGGGGTCGCTCAGAAATAAAATCTTGAATCACTAAACACGGTGTTTGCGGTCAAGCACTCCTGCTCACATTCGCAGCCAAAACGGTTGGCTTAATAATATGACGAAATACGATGGAGACGTGACCAAAATAAAGGTCGACATAGCTCTAATGGCGAAGAACGAACGTCTCTACATGTCGTGCATACGTAGTTCACGTGCTGCTCACCTCGAGCTCTGACTCGGAATCTATCAACGAGTCCTCATCAAGGTCTTAAGCAGGGTAAGGATATGAAGAGTAGTTAAGTGTACGTCGCGACTCACTCGCGGAATTGTCAACGTGTGAAGACGATCTATGGGACATACTGTGACTGTAACGGTGTCCGTAATAACAATGTGCTTAGGGATAGTGTGACAACAGTAACCGATGTAAAAGCAAACTCAGGATATAAATAAATCAATCAGAGACAAGCATGATGTATTTAAGCACAAATATTAGACATCTAAAAGTATGCAGTGTACGGTACACATAAATTCTAGTATGCTTTTTAGTGACCAAAGTGGAAAGTCGGTTCTTAAACTTGTTTAAAATAATGACTATACCCAGTGTTGCATGATACTCCCTAAATTAGACATAGTTGATCAAGTTATGTCTAATTTAGGTCTAATGATGTAACCACTCGGATCTATCGTACGTCATTTCATGTTTTGTGTTTTTTTGAAAACGGGACTTGTCAAAACTATTTATTCTTTTGTTTCCCTTGACGAACACTTTGCTACTTTTCAAGGTAATTAGTCGAGGGAGTTCAAGATTCTTAGTTTTCTTGAGTGTTTACTTCATAACATTGCGTGAGGACACGGCAATACCTTAGTATGGGGGATTTTGATATGTGTTTAAATACACATACCATTTTCTATATTAAGCGGACCTAAATGACTAAAAACATACCAAAAATACATTGTATTTGTATGTTTGCATTTGTATTGTGCAGGAAACGGATATTCAAGAAAAAGAGCAAAAAGAAAACCAAAGACAAACAAATCCAAGCACGGAGTGGAAAGGGCAAAGTCAAAAGTCATCAAAATGAAGAAAATACAACTTGAGGGGCTAAAACTGCCAAGTCTAAAGTTGTATTACAAAGTTATAAGAAAGGAGGGACCAAAGTTGCAAACCGGGTAGAGATTACATTTAAGTTATACAACTTGAGGGGACCAAACTGCCAACTCCCCAAAAAGTCTTCTTTCCCGCCCCAAAAACCCAGTTACAACTGGTATGTCGCCCATACTTTCTTCCCTGCAAAACCACTTCTCTCCCTAGCCAAAATCATTTCATCCACCCTACTAACCCATCCCAGTTGTATAAAAGCCATGTTGGCAATCCCTCACCATTCCCAAAAAACATTTTCGATGGCTAAGATTGTTTCAAAAGAAGCACAAAAGGAATTGAAGGCTGGGATTTGCTTAAAGACTTACCTCACACAACAAGCACACTTCGTTTTTGCTCTCCAAAGAAGCACAAGCTGAAAGTCCAAGACTTCGGCTATAAATAGAGCTTTTTTTTGTAAGCCTTAGAGGCATCTAGTTTTTAATCTAGTTTTTTAGTTTTTAATCTTAAAAATAATTTAGCTTATTTTCAGTTTGTTTCAAGTCATTTACAGTTTTTACTTCCAGCTTTGTAACACTTTCAAGTTTTAATGCAAGTTTGAAGTTTTTAAAGTCAATTTACAATACCAGTGTTAAGTTTCTTAATCATATTGTTTTGTGTTCAAAAAGTTATCATCACAGCTTACTCATAAGCTGTTTTCATTAAGTAAAAATAAAAAAAGTTAAGTAGTTAAGAGAAAATCATAAATATCACTTCATCAAATAAAATTTAATACCGACAAGCTTAGGTTTTGGATGATAAGCCAGTTCTGGATGGGCTTATGGACTCTCACTAGCTTGTTTTATACAAGCTAGAGCTTGTAGATTCTCTGTTTGACCCTGTTTTGAGCAAGGGTGTTGTAAGTTTTTCTTTTCCTTATTGATCTTATTTTCTGCAGAACTGTTTTAAGTGCTTATTTTGCTTATTTGCTAGTTAAAAAGTGTTTCTTACTTCTTACTTATGTACAGATAGTTTACTTGTTAAATCTGTTAGTTATAAGTTAATACTGCTAGTTCACTTTTTGAGCAGTATTAACCTTAAAGCTACCAGTACTAACTCCAAGTTAGTACTGCTAGTTCATTTTCTGGAATTTTAAAGGTAACAGTACTAACTTACACTAACAGTATTAACTTACACTAGCAGTACTAACTTAAGTTAGTACTGTCAGTTAAAACTTAAGTACGCTTGTTCATTTTTAGCTTATCAGCTATTATTACAACTAATTAAAGATTTTTCACTTTTTAGAGTAGATTAAACCATTTCCTTTGCTGTTTGCTTATTTACTTCTTTTCTTTTTAAGTATTCCTCAACAGTTTATAAGTTATTAGTTTTCTAGCTAATTATCATTTTAGTTTATTTAGTTGCTTATTCTCTAATTACAAGTGCGTATTAAGTTAGGTGAACATCTGGTTTTAGATTTCTTGTTATTTATTATAATTCATTAAGTCTTGTTAGCCTAGCATACTAACCTTAAGCTAACAGTACTAACTTTAGCCTAGCAGTACTAACTCCAAGTTAGTACTGGTACTTAAAACTGTTAGTACTGTTGTTAGTACTGTTGTGTTTATCTTGTTAAATTTAGCTTAATTGCTTTTATATTTATACTTATTAGAGTTAGTTTAGGGCTATTTAACTTAGTCTTAAGTTTATTTGAGCATATTTTGTGTCTTAGTGTAAAAGTTTTAACGTGTTTTTGTCATTCCTAGTCTTGATTCTTGTTCTAGTTTATTCTCTTTGCTATTTTTATGTGTTTTTGCTTATTGTTATAAATTTTAGTGCCAAATCATTCCTTGTGACATCCAAACACAAATCATCAATCGTCTTGCGATTTTCCATTTCAGCCTCGTTGGGACATAACGACCCGGAGACACCCTATACTGCTTCCGGTTTTCTTGATCTCGCGGATTCTGATCCTTTTTGTGTATTTATATTTATATTTACTTATTGATACATAAAAAGAAGGGTTGGTTCGCGCGTAGTCAAATTTTGGCGCCGTTGCCGGGGAGACTGTGAAACGAATTTCGTTACGTTTGGAAATTTGTGTTTACATTTGTGAATATTTTCTTTATAAAAACATAAAAAAATACAAAAATATTTTTCATTTTCTTTTACTAGTATAATTATCATACAAAAACAAAAGAAAAACCAAAAATATAAAAACATTGTCCATAAACAAGAAAAAAAAAAAAAAAATAAAATAAAAAAAAAAAAAAAAAAAAAAAAAAAAAAAAAAAAAAAAAAAAAAAAAAAAAAAAAAAAAGAAATAAAATTCACAAATTGGTAAAAATACCAAAATATAATATTCTCAATTGAGGTATTATCATAATAACTTCCGGTGAACTTATTGGTTCCCAACTCGAACAAAAGATTTAAAACTTACCATTTGTGTCTCTTACGATATACGGCTCACCTTGAAAAGTTAAACAAGCTATAAAGTGGGTATAAGGAGGGTTGTTCCTAGGAACTACGACCCGAAAGGAGAAATAAGCTTCGCGCTATTCCTACTCCTCCGCTCACCTGTGCGTTTATCATTTTTAAGAGCTACCGTGAAGTAAGTAGATTATTTGGGTTCAAGTTGTCTAGTTTTAGGTTCCTGTCTGTTTAAAATAGATTGTGAATAAACTGAAAAATCCAAAAATACTCTTCTTGTTCTCTATTTTAGTGCATGCGCACTCGTTCACAACAACAACAACAACAACAACAACAAGTTCCTCCGAATCTTGTTGAACCTCCCAAAGATACGATGGCTGATAATCGAACTATGGCAGAATTGCTCCAGGCTCCCACCGAGGGATACGAGGACGCAATTGTTGTTCCTGAAATTGAAGCAGCAAATTTTGAGATCAAGCATGGGTTGCTAACTCTTGTCCAGAACAAGCAGTTCTTCGGACATGACAAAGAGGACCCACATGCCCACATCCGTTACTTCAATAAAATCACCTCTACTTTGAGATATCCTAATGTCCCGACCACATCAATTAAGTTGATGCTTTTTCCTTTCTCTCTCGAGGGGGCAGCCCGGATATGGCTTGAGAAAGAACCCCCTCGATCAATTCAAACATGGGATGACCTTGTTGCTAAATTCATAAATCAGTTTTTCCCACCTTCTAAAACGACAAATCTTCGGAACGAAATTACCAATTTCAAACAAAGATTTGATGAGTCGTTTAGTGAGGCTTGGGATCGATTCAAAGATCTTCTCCGAGCAGACAAAACACTTCTAAGGATGATAGTGAGAAAGAGAATGATGAGCTGAGATTATGTTTAACAATAGCTCCAGATGAGGACAAAGAAGTGAATTATGAAATACTTGACACGAAGTATCCTATCATAGAATGGAAAACTGAGTATCTTGGAACTAAACCACAGGTTGATAAAGCTAAACACTTAGAGGAGATTAATCAAAATGTGGTGATTAGAAGCAATGGACAAAAGAGACACTTTAGTACTCTGATGAGGGTGCTTTCCATATTTGATAGAGATGATTTGAATGCTATATATCAACTGGTGATGGACATATATCAAGATGAGATACCTGAAGGATTTGATAGAGTACTTTGGGGAGATTTGATGATTATGTTCAATCCAGATGATGAAGATAAGTTTTGGAACTCACAGCAAGATTGGAATGTGATAAGTTGGAAGCTACATGGTTCTTCAGGGGTACATACTTTAATGACTGAGGCAGGATTAGTCATTCATATGCTTGTAGAGAAAAAGTATCATTTGAGAAAGAAAGTACTATTGCAAATACTGGAATTAAAGTTGGGATTTGAAGAAGACAGTACTATGGCATTAGAGTTGATTATATTTTTCAAGAAGTTAGTTGCAAAGTTAGAACCTGAAGACTCTGATGGAGATGAAGAGGATCTTTGAGTGTTGGTTTCAAAACCACACAACAAATGGTCATCAGTTCACCATGCTTAACAGGCATAAGAACTGGCCATAAGCAAACGGCTAGTGGTAAAGACTCCTCAATCCGTTTATGGTTTGACAATTTACCAAAATGTAGGATTTCAACTCACCTTGCTCCATTGGTGAAGAGTTTGCTATCCAAGACCAAACATTTCATGGTAAAGACTAACAAATCTCAATTCACGACTTCTTCGAGGAATTTACGACCCGTGTATTAATTACTTTCCCAAGTGATTAATTACTTACGGTATCTTGGTTAGTGAAAGTTTGCACTATAGAGATATATATTATGCTTTCAACTGAATCAGCCACCCATTCAATACCAACTAACTCGGAGTGAGAAAGTCGATAGATTACGTGTTTTATCTCCGTGAGAAAATGAAACAAGAATATTTTAAGAGATCTTGAGTGGCTAAGGAGGGTTGTGCATTGCATAACTAGGTCTATGATGTCTATCTGTAATACCAGAAATCATCTAAGTGATTCTGAAAGCATATGTATTGACCCGATTTCTGCCTAAGTGTATAGAGGGCGTATTTCTTTACACCCTTGATCCTTACTATTCTTTTTCATTCTTCAGCCCCTTCAATGTTTACCAAGACGTCATTACTAGCACCTTGTTGTGATTGTTTCAGTGGTAGCTCATGCCTTAGTCAACATTATTCCCGTAATATCATACAACTCCATCTTTCCTAAGGACTTCTAGTTCTATCTAGTGGAATGTCCTTGGGTAGATCCCTGATGACATCAAATAAAGTCTATTTTAAAGCAACATTTATCCTATGTTTATTGCTCGTTTTGTATAATTATTGCATGAATTGGTGCTTAATCGTTTGTATTTGTTATTTGCAGTAATCAATGAGCAATTGGTGAAGTTTAGCTAAAAGGCACGCATTTTGGAGCTTAAACGAAGAAATCATAAAGACTACTGTTCTGACACCCAATACGTCGTATCCATTAAGGAAGATACGGCGTATCCGTGCCTTAACTTCACAAGTAACCACGAAGACTTGAAGACCAATACGCCGTATCCAGAAGACCCTATACGATGTATCAAAGATTGAGTATTGGAATATTTTAGAATATTATAATCGTGGTCCCTACTCCAAGAAACCCCAATACGCCGTATTGAGCATCTTCAATACGGTGTATCGACCTTTTTCCAGACACTATAAATACAAACCCTAAAATACGAATTTGAGGAGACTCCAGGCAAGTCTTTGGGAAAAACTTCCTAGAAATCACACATAATTGGTACCTCCTTAAGTCGCTTCTCCTCTGACTTGTCTTCAGTCTTCTTTTCGGTGATGTGTGTTAAAAAGACATGACATCTTTTCTGTAAATATTTCTAGGTCTTGGTACATGATATAATATTCAATCTGGACTCGCTCTTACCGTCACTCCTATCGCCTCGAACAATCAATACTTCATTGCCATAGGGGATACAAACAATCTTCTCGTCATAAACGATCGCGACGTGATACATTGACAACCAATCCATACTAATAATAGCGTCAAAACTACCAAGCTCTACGGGCATCAAATCGATGTTGAATGGGTGATTTAACAAGTTTAAAGTACAACCTCGAATTATGGTATTGACTCCTATTATTTTTCTGTCGGCTAATTCAACGTCATAACTATTGTCTAATGTAGATGGGGCAATATTAATTAGAGAGCTAAATGTAGTTGACACAAAACTTTTATCGGTACCGGTATAAAATAAGATAGAAGCATAACGGTTATTGAAGAGGAACGTACCCGTAACGACGTTCGAATCCGGGTTAGCTTCATCGCCTCCCAAAGCATAAGCCCTTCGACGAGCTTCACCTTTCCCAGTTGCATTTCCATGGTTTTTATTCTTCAGTTTCGGGCAATCACTCTTGTAGCGCCCTTGATTCCCATATTTAAAACACGTAACAGTGTTCTGGATTGCTTCAGGGGCTCTCTGATTATTAGCAGCAGCAGAACTCCTACAATCTTGGCCCAAATGACCAACTCTTTTACAGTTCATGCACTTTGTAGCGCACGACCCATTGTGGTGAAATTTACACTTTTTGCACAAGGGTAGAGTTCCAGCATACTCTCTCTTTTCACCAGGCCCAACAGTATAAGCCTTAGCCACATTCTGCCTCTTGTAAGGCGGTTGTTGAGCATGATTATCTATTGGGTTGTTATCCATTCTTCTTTTATTGTCGGCTTGCCTAGTAGCATAGGCACAAACTTTCTGATCAATCAGACTTCTTGCGAACTCAATTGATTCTTAGAGTATTTTTGGCTTAGATGCCATCACACTCCCTTGAATATTATCGGGAAGGCCTCCAACATACCTCTCCACTTTATCAGTTTCATCAGAAATCATTCTCGAACATAATAAAACCAATTCTTGAAAGCGTTGCGTATAGCTCTCAACATCAATACCTTTCATTGTCAAGTTCCACAACTCGGTCTCTAGCTTCTTGATTTCACTCCTCGGACAGTAAGCTTCAGTCATCATCTTCATCAGTGTCTTCCATGGCATCCCATATGTAGCATCATGCCTAACAGTCCTAATATGGGAATTCCACCATGTTAGTGCACCACCTAGCAAAGTACAAGTGGCATACTTCACTTGGAATTCAACAGTGCAATTACTGATATGGGACACATATTTCATCTTTTCAAACCAGTGGTCTAATCCTACAGCCCATTCAGTTCCTTGAAATTAAGTGGTTGACAGTTGAGGAAATCTTTGTACGTGCAGATGCGGGTGGTGCATTCTCCTCCACCAGAACTGTTACTGTCACCATTATGACAGTTTCCACTGTTTCTGTTGGTATCCTGAGCCGCGAGTGCTTTAGTCACTCGTTGGGTGCTCAGTTCCTCAATAGCGGTTACGCTCATACCGTTTTTCTATGGTGCCATTTTCTAAATCCACACAAGAAATATAACACATGAGATTTCATCCGAAACATAATCACGACATGCAATCTATATATATAATAAAAGAAGCTTTTTTTGAAACTTGACACCTCATTAAAGCCACGTGTACACAGTTCCACGTCACAAAAGCCAGGTCATCATTACCAGCTGTATAAGCAATGTCAAATGAAGTCCCGCATTCTTAAATACAAAGAGAAATCAGTTATATATTCCTTCAATTTCATTTAAAACTTTCCTTAATTTTCATCATACAGACGTGAAATTAAAAAACCTCCATATCAACTCAAATCCTTTCCATCTGTATCTTTAATTTTGAATATTTATGATTTAGAAAAGTAATTACGTCTTCTTTGTTTGTAGCAGGTAAACCATTGTTAAAGTGCTACCAAGGTGTTTACTTACAACCTAATGAATTCTTTGATATCTTTTTCTTTGTTGATATTATCTAATTGTAAAGCGATGTGATTATTTATATATCTCGATTAATCATATTTTATGTGTTTATGATTGCAAACATCGTGAAAAAACTGGTTCTTGATGAAGTGCTCACAAGTGTTTGATCAAATTCCTCAAAGAAATATCCATCAAGGTATCATGGGAAAACCAATTTTGAATTATGCCTCATCTTTGAAAGGTTGCAAAGTGCATACGTACACTTTTCATGGTTGAAACTTGTTAGTGCGTTGCTAATTATCATAGTAACATCCAAATTGTATGTGCTTTTCTTGATTGGCCTAACTCAAAGTCCTTCTTTGATCATACAAATTTAGTTTTTGATGATAGATCAATTATTGACTTCCAGCTAAAGATGTAACCAGTTTTTCATAGCAGCGGGTCGACTAAAATGCTTATGTTCACTAATGGACTAAAAGTATGTTTATTAATATTTCTTATGGAGTATTTCTTAATAGTAGTTTTATTTGTAAATATAATTGAAACTTACAAAATATGCCACTTTTTTATGCTAACTTTTAAGTATGAGTAGCGCTTAAACTTTCATTTTGCATAATTGGATTAATGAAATCCTAATTTCGATCCAAGTTAAGGGCTCTAATTGATATTCTACTCAATCAATCTTTAATCTACTCTAGACGACGCAAGATCCATCGGATTTCATCACATGCAATAAACGAAAATGAATCGAATCGCGAAAATAATTATTAAACTAGTAAATAGAATGCTTACAATGCTATATAGTAAATAAGCAAGATCGGACAAAACCACAGACTCGTCTTGTTCCTCCTTGTCTTAGCCGTGACTCGAACCAACTAAAACACCAAAACCTTAACTTTTGTTATTCAAATCTTCCTCAAATCCTTTTATTATTACTTTTCCACTATCCTCTAATGCCTAATTAAATCAAAACCTCCTTCACTAGCACAAATCTTCTTATTTTACTCAAAACTTAAACATGCATAAACCTTGTTGCATGTACCCTTTTTCACTTTAGATGATCATTTTAACATTATATAAACAATATTTGTTAGTTGGAAAAATCAAATGGCAAGGGTGTGGGTGTTTGTTGGGTTCGACGAGCACAAGAAGGAAAAAGGAGGGCAAGAAACCACTAACACTTTGTCCTTTCTAGGTTTAACTCTTTATTTAAATAATATAGGATGGGATTTTAAGCTCAAAATCTTTGATGGATGCTTTGTGTGTGGGTTAGGCCGGTCGAACAAGGAGAAAAAGGAGAAGAGGAACAAAGATTTTGCTTCTATGTGTTTACTATGTGTGTGTAAGAGAGTTTAAACTAATCTTGGAAGCAACCAAACTTATAATCATTGCCATAGGGGAAATCAAAATGTTTGGAGTGTATGTGTTACCCTAGGCGTCGGCTACAAGGGCTAGGGGGATCACCATATTTTTTTGCAATTTATTTACTTGTAAAAATTCTTGTAAACACTTTTAATTTAAAGTAACATTTGTACACAATAAAGGTAAACATGTCTATTTAATTAAAACGCGAGTTTTGTCCAAGGTCGAGGTACAAAGACAACAGAGTCCGCGAAAAATATTATTTACAAACGTAAAACGTTAACGGGGCGCGTGATAATTTATTATGATGCTAAAAACGTTTAACGGGTGTGCGGTCAAACGTTGACTCGCGAATCGGTTAAAAATAAAATTATGAAATTTTTCTCCAAATCGTTCGTAATAAAATACGAAAATAATTATTTACGACAATTAAAATTTTTAAATGTCGACGTTCAATCTTAGAAATTCATCAAATAATAATTATGACGTCGAATTCGTGATCGTCGTACGCGTCGTAAAACTCGGGTTGTTACAAAAGCGGTGCTATAAACTCACCTTAAGCAAAGTAGTGAGTGACGAAGTGATCAACGAATGTAGAATAAAAACCAGTGAACGAAATATGAGCACGAAATCCTAACCGCGACCTAATTGAATAATGACGCGGTTTAATGCAAGATAAAGGTAAAACGATGCACAAACTATTTTTAGAATGCCAACATCACCTGCATATGCTTGTTTCGTAATTTAGTTATTCAAAACGTGATTTCGCAAATATATACTTTTCGTCAATATAATCTTTCTATTTTTAGTAAACTCTTAACGCTTACGAAATATCGCTTTTAAAAAGTCCCTAATGCGATATAAAAATTTATAAGTGCTACACTATTATTCATGATGTGAACTTAGCTTATATATAGTATAATATATATATAGATATATATATATATAAATATATATAAATATATATATATAATGTGCTTAAATACATATATAGATAAATAGTCTAAAATAATCAAATAATAAGAGAGTAAGTATTTCCGTAAGATTTTAAGAAGACAACTTTTTACCAAAGCAAAATCCCAAAACCTTCCCGATTCCCTGTCGAATCCCACCGAGCGTGAATTAAGAATCATGGTTAGTTCGTGATCGATTGATTGAATAATCGAAGTTTTTTTGATTTGGTTTAATTTACAAATATAATGCAAAAAACAAGCAAAGGCAAGCTAACAATTAAAGCAATTAAAGATTTAAACAAAAAAACGTTAACAGGAATTTAAAAACGCAACTTAAAACCTAAATTATCAAATTTTAACCCTAAAAATACAAATTTAATTTTTAAAAGTCCTAAATGATTAAAAAAATTTAGAAAAAAGAATTATATTTTTTTGATTTTTATTTTATTTATTATGAATTAAAACCAGTTTTAATCTAAAAAAATTAATTAAAAATACTAAACTAATTTGGGAAAATCTGAAAAAATCACAAAAAGTGTTTCTAACTAATCTAATCCTAGGAAAAATAATTTGGGTCTTACATCTTATTGGAATAAGCTGCAAATAAGCAAAATAGAACTGAAGGGCTTAATTGCAAAAAGGTTATAAAAGAAATGTAGTGTGGAGTCTTAACGAAAAAGACCCAAGGGCATGGTGGTTAGGTATGTGTGTGTGTGTGAAGGGGAGGTCACAGGTTCGAACACTGTGATCTTTCTTTTTGATAAAACTTTTTTTTTATTTTTCTTTTTAAAAAGCTAAAATATAAGCAAAAATAACAAACTTTTAAAAAAGAAACATTTTACAAAACTTAAAAATAAGCTAGAAATAAGCTAATAAAAGGTGACAGACTTGGCTTTTAAGCTTTTGACACAACAAGCTAAAACTAATTGGACTTTTTTACTCAATAAGAAACTAGAAAACTAATAAGCTAAAAAACAGATTTGACCCTAGACCTAATAAGCATAAAGAACTAAAAAAGCAAAACAAATAAGCAGGAACCCCATACCCTCTCATTCACTTAAGGCCGAGGAGCTAGCACTACAAAAAGCTCCGATCTTAACGCCCCTACTACTGCTGTGCAGCCTTTCCTCGGGTTCGTAGAGTCGGGTTTCCCTTATAGTTCAAGTAAGCAAGTCAAAACTACCTTGCGGGGTCTAGCTTCTTGCCCTGATCTTCCCCAAAAAAAGAAAGGGATAAAGGTGCGAAGCGGATTGCTTCATTTTTTTCATGAAGCATGAATATAGTTAATAAAAAAAGATGAGACAGAGTCCACAATTTGATCAGGAGAGCCTAGAGAGCTCTCTATCTTTCCCCAATCATTAACCGGTACCAATTAATCATTCAACTCCCTATCTCATCTTTTCTAAGCCAATTTTATTAGGGCTCACCTGACCACCCAACCACTTACGTCAATTCCATGAGCTCGGATGTAGGCTGTTCTCTAGCCATAGAGAACAGTCGTCTCAGGAATCGTTTAGAGTGTTAGCAGATTTAGCAAAAAGCAAATAAGGAATTTTAACTAAAAGTTATCTAATCAGACTGAGAAAGCATTTTTAAGTTAATTTTAAGGCTACTAAACCAATAAGCTTAAGTCTAAAACCTTAAAACAGATTAAGTCTAACCTATAAGCTACTAGAACAAGCCAAAAACACACATTTAAGAAATCTAAATAAGCTAGAAAAAAGCTTATGAATAAGGCAGTTCAGACAGATTTCATGGTTTTGGTTTTTCTTTAAGTTTTTGTAAAAGACTAAGTGGCTTTTGCAACCCTATTTTTAAGCTAGTAAAAGAGTTTTAAAAACCAAACTAAGCTCAAAAAGATTAAGCTTATAGCACAAAGGACTTATGCTATCAATTTAAAATCCTAAAACTAACTTTTAACTAATCTAAAATTGAGATTGAAAAGTGACTTTTTAAGTTTTAAAACTGAAACTAACACTTTGACAGTTTTACACTTAACTTTCACAAAACAAATGCATACTTAACTACTCTTTTCCTACTGAATTTAGACACAAAATGAAGCATAAACAAAACCTTAAAACAACTTTTGAGCAAAAATCAAATATAAATAGTTTGAAAAAGTTTTAAGACCACAGATTTAGAGAACTTGTAGCTCAAACCTTAAAATTGATTTTGATGCCTTAAAAACCTTTTAAAGCATATTATAAGACCACTATTAAGCTTAATAAAGTTGGCTTAGAGACCTAAAACAGTTTTGTAACTCATTTGACCCATTTTAGTTCTTAACCCAAACACCCCTTTAAAAATTTCAAATCCATTTTAAGCTTGATTATGACTGATATAAGCTAAGGTTTTTAAAAATAGATAACAAACTAACAAACTTAGGACTTAATAAGAAAAATCGAACAACTGATAAGCACTTATCAATAAGCAAACAGATTAAGCAGTTTTGAGCTGAAATAGACAGTTTTGATGAAAAACATGAACAACGATGTTTTAAACTATGAGCAAGCAATAAATATCATTAATAAGCAGTAATAAACACTAAAATAAGCAGTTTAATAAGCTAACAGTAAATAAGCTATAAAAGTGAAAATGGAAACTTACAAGGTCCTTTGCACAAAACAAGGACAATAAGGCTCTTAAGAGCTAGTCAACAAGCTCTAGCTTATCATAGATAAGCTAGTGTGGTCATAAAAGCACTTCCCAAATTGGCTTTTCTTCCAAAATAAGCTGAGGTACTTTAAGGGGTGAATTTTTGGTGAAATTTTCTTAAATACTTAAAGCTATGTAAAAGTCTAAATTGCTTTATTAAAACAGATTAAACAAGAGCTTAAACAATAGCTTATCAAACATTTTCAAACATATTAATTCATTAACACAAGAAAAACATATTTTAACTTAAAAATTTAAAATTTCATTAAACTTAAAAATGTTTACAATACTTAAAGAAACGTTACAATAAGCTGAAAATACAATAAAACTTGATTAAACACTATTCTAAATTCTACATAAAAACTCTCTCCTAATGTGTGAAAACACACACTATTTAAAGCCGTCTTGAGAAGCTTTTGATCTTTAAGGTGTGTTTTTTGTGTGATCTGAGCCCTTGAATCCTTCATTGTGCTTCTTTAAATTTATCATAGCCCTTGATTTAGTCCCAACCAATTAATTGGCCTAGGATTGCCAACATGGTTCTCTTATCTTTGAAGAATAGGTTAAATTTTGTTTGTTGGGTTGTGGGGAAGAGGTTAAGGGGGTTTTGTCGTTCAATTGCAGGGTAGGACAATGACAGGGGTGATGAATAGTAACGTTTATTTTGGCAAGAAAGTGGTTTAAGGGCACTGTTTGTTTAATTTTGGTAACAGGGTTAGGGGTGAGGGTCTAACAATGCAGAGGGTTAAGGGGTTGTAGCGGCTAATGGTTTAAATCCTAAGGACTAACTATGTTAGTCCTTAAGGACTAACTGTATAAGGGTTTAAAGGGGTAATGGGATAATGGTTGTTAAACTGTTTTAGGCTTTTATTATTGGTTTTGGGCTGTGCTTTAGAATAAATGGATTCAAGCTTATACTTTGGGCTTAGATTAATAAATAAGCTTAATGGGCTGACTCGGCCCATTAACTCGGGTACGGGTTGGCCCATTTAAGATGCATAAGTCTTTGGCTTTGACTTTTTACGCTATTTCCATTCTCGTGCTCGGTTTTGTCAGTTTCGGCTTTGTTTTTGTCCTTTAATGAATATCCGATACCTACATAGTATACAAAGCAAAACAAACATATATTTGGCATTTTATGTCTGTTTTTGGTCATTTAAGCTCGTTTTATTCGGTAAAAGGTATGTGTATTTAAGCACATACCAGGGATGCATTTACTGAATTCAAATAATTAACCACACACATATCATGATTGGCAGAAATAAAGGATTTGTGACATGTTTTGCAAACATAACGAGTATTCGAATTATTACAGCACGCTTAGAGCTAATACTAGACTAAACACGAATCGATTTTTTCTGACTAGATTTATTTGTCCTAGGGTGTTCTTCTACTTTCTCCTTGTTGACACTTTTAGCCGGCGAGATCCTATTTTTCTTGGTATTGCTCCTAGGCTTTGATCTGCTAGTGTCAGAGCAACTGTTTACTCCTATAGAAGGAATCACAGAGGCATTAGTCTTCTGAATGTTTAGTTGCACTACACGTTTCTGTGTGTTATTATTTAACGTTTCACATTGGTCCTCAAAAGTAACTTGCTTTTTCCTATTTAAAGGGGTAGTAGCATAGTTTTTATTTTATTTATTGATGTCTTTCAGACAAGTACCAAACACATATTCTAACAGCTCCTAAGATTGTTTAGTGTAAAGGCAAGCAAAATCAAGTGATCTATCTAAAGGTCTTTCAACCCTAGCTTCCTTTACAATCTCGTAGAGGGTTTCTACACTTTCCTTAAGATGCTTGAGATAATCTAGATGAACTTCCCTATTTTTCCTACTGTGAGGGGGAATTGGTTCAACATTGATAGCATACATACCAGGTGCAAGAACTTTTGGTTTTACAGAATCCATAGTGACGCATTTCTTTTTTTCATTTATTTGGACTTTTAGATTCTCATTTTCAGTTAACAAGACAGTTGTCTGTTCGATATATTTAGCACGCGTGATCTTAATAGAATCATACAATTCGTTGTAAGGTTGCTTAATTTTTGCATTCTCGGCCCTAAAACGCTCATTTTGTTCTTGAAGAACGGTGACTTTTTTAGTTAATTGAGTGATATGAAAATCTAAGGCCCTGAAATCAAGATTACACTTTGCTTCATTATGTGTTTCCTTTAATTGAGAGATTTGCATTCTCAATTTTTTAATTGCGTTGTCCTTTCCTTGAATGGAAGCTTTCATTTTTTCGAATACAAAGACTAAGTCAAAATCAAGAGCATCCTGAGCGGGTAGAGATGTGTTGTTTCTAAAACTTTCTTTAAGGTTTTGATACTTTAACTAAAAATTTAAGTGATTAACCTCAAGATTGGAAAAACGTTGTACTAATTCAGTATGATCATCTTTTTGAACCTTATCACGTAATTTAGAAAGCTCCGCTTCAAGTTCCAGACAACGTGCTTAAACAACAGTGTAGGCATCATGCATTTCAGTGAATCTAGATACATCAAGCTCAGAATTTGTTGCAGTATAAAACACTTCTTTGGCAAGCAATCAGCAATTAAGTTGTCATTTGTAATGAGAAGATTTTTCCGCTCAATCTCATCATACTTTCTATTCACAACATTTTGGTCAACCTTAGCTTCCAACTCTTCAAAAATTTCTTTCATTTCTTTGATTTCTTTAGTTAGAGCCTTTTGAATACCCTCAAAATGATCTTTAAGTGTTTTGAAAAATGGAATGACTTCGGTGAGATAGCATTCCTTGGTTTGTTCAAAACCCCTTTCCCCTTCAGTGAGTCCCGTTGGTGTAATTCTCTTTTTACATGTTTTTTCAAATTCTAAAAAAAGTTGTATAAGTGCAAAAATATTAATTTTCACTTGACTTTTTGTTGGAAGCACCCTAGGGACAAGCGTTGCAGGTGTATTTGGAGGATACACCATCAACGCTTTGATTGGTCTTGAAGCTGTGGTCTGCTCTTTGAGAGCTTCTGCTTTCATCTTGATGAGATCCTTGGACCAAAATATCTGCTCAGGGGTCAATTGTTTCTGTGGTGTGAAAGTCGCTAAATAATTCTCTTTTGAGTAATCATGTGGTGCAATCTTAACCTTCTTTTTCACACACTCTGGGTCTTTCATTTTTTCATTTATTTACTTTCTAGTAGTCTCAGCTATCTCTAGGGTATCCTCAGAGTCGTGTACTATGGCCGGGTCATGATGGGTTTTGATTATTTCATGGCCATTGTATAGAGCAGGCTGAACTTGCTTTGCACGGGTGTGATATATGGGGTTCTTGTATCCAACAACTACCTTTTTCTGTTCATCATAATAGGGCTTTGGTTTACACAACATGTGAACTGTTTGAAGAGACTGGTCTTGTTTGTATAATTTATCCTTGACCTTTTCTTTTAAAGCTTTCATGTCAAAAAATTCTTCAAGGTATTTATTCTCTTTCAGTTTAAAATCCTTTTTCAAAGATGTAACTTCTTCTACCATTGAGTTGTTATGGTTAATGGTAGAGGTAAGTTGCATTTTTAAAGAATGAAGTTCCTTTTTTAAATTTTCTTCCTTAATATTACGGTCAGTAATAACTATTTTTAATTATTCATCAATCTTTTGTTCTCTTATTGTTAATTCAAACTTGGCCCGTCTTTCATACAGTTCACCTTGTTCCTTGTAGGTCACAAGTTCAGCAGTTAATGAATTATCAACAATAAAGCATTCACTACTTGGGATTTTTGGCTTAATCGCAACGAGACACATTAGACTTGACCTGTTCATGCATTTCATTAATTATCATCATATAGGCATCATTTGGCACAGAAGATACATTACTTTGTACAACGGACACTGCGTTGTCCTTTACATACTAATCATACGGAATCATATTACTATCACTCGCATAATCTGTATGATGAGCAACAACTGTATTTTGGTTTTGTACATCTCATGCAACTCGTTACTTCATGATGGCGCAAACAACATCCTGATAGTTGTCTTTATCAAGTACATCAGATAGAATGTCTGAATCGTATGGCGGACTGGCTTCATCATAAACAGGATCCGCGGATGAAAGATTTGCCATGAACATAGTATGCACAGTAGGAGCCTCATCAACATCAGAGTCAAATGCAATCACAGATCAATCAGCTTGAAACACATTCTCCACATTAAATTGCTAAATCTTGAACAGGTTTATATTCTCCATCCACTCTTTCATCAACAATATTACTTAGTCCACCTATAATAAACACAACTGCTCTTCATCCAAAGCCCCCCCATTCTCCTGAGCTTGCATTACAACATCTTGTCTTTGAATTATTCCTGAGTTCTGTGGTCGCTTGGGGCTGAGTTTAGTTTCCTGCTATGTGGCCCATAACCGTTCAGTTGTAACACTTAATCTCTTGCTTGACCTGGATTTTTGCATTCCCAAACTCTGTTCTAGGGGTAGTATAAGGAAGCCTTCTATTTAATGAAGTATACGCGTTATTGGGGTATTCCAAGCTCTCTCGAGGAATAAGAGACCCCGGCTACAACACTTTGCCCGAATCCACGACCGTCGCATCTAATACTCCACCGCACATCCAAGCCAGCCACCCCACGTAGCCCAAACCACTGCGAGCCGACACCACAAGCCAACAAACCCCCCGAATAACCCACCAACCATAAATAACGCAAACATTTTACCCCCACCGAGCTCCATTTAACCTTCCGGTCGCGCCAAAGCAGCACACTGCTGCCCGCGACAACTCAACCCACCCTCAAAGCCCTCAAACTCCATCCTTTAATACCACATCAGCACACCGCTGCCCCGAGAGGCCACCACTTGACTAACACCATGCGCTAACTGTTCATGCATTTCATTAATTATCATCATATAGGCATCATTTGGCACAGAAGATACATTACTTTGTACAACGGACACTGCGTTGTCCTTTACATACTAATCATACGGAATCATATTACTATCACTCGCATAATCTGTATGTGAGTCAACAACGTAGTTTGGTTGTACATCGTCATGCATCTCGTGTACTTCATGATGTTCGCAAACAGCATCCTGATAGTTGTCTTGATCAAGTACCTCAAATAGAATGTCCGAATCGTATGGCGGACTGGCTTCATCATAAACAGGATCCACGGATAAAAGATTTGCCATGAACATAGTATGAGCAGTAGGAGCCTCATCAACATCAGAGTCAAATGCATCACAATCATCAACTTGAAACACATTATCTACATTAAGTGCTAAATCTTGAACTGGTTACTCATCCACATCTTCATCAACAATATTATCTTGTCCACCTGTAATAAACAGCAACTGCTCTTCATCCAAAGCCACCCCATTCTCCTAAGCTTGCATTAGCAACATCTTGTCTTTGAAGTATTCTGAGTTCTATGGTCACTTGGGCTGAGTTTAGTTCCTGGCTATGTGGCCTATACCGTTGCAGTTGTAACACTTAATCTGCCTTGCTTGACCTGGATTTGCATTCCCAACTCTGTTCTGAGCTCCCCCATAACCAGCTGCACCTGTACCCCTTGCATTGTTCCCCTGACCTCTATTCTAATGACCCTGAACATTCTTAACAACAACCCTGCCGTCTTGAACTGTGGCTTGGTTCCTTGTATTTGATAAAGTTCGGAGTTGATTGTTAGTTTGAGGAAGGTGTGTTTTGTATGATTGGGTGAGTAGGGAAAGTGTGTTTGTTATGTTCTTAATTAAGTTGTCCGTTGGAGAGAGTCCTGAATCAAGTTGGGTGTTGTCAGCAAAGTATGGTTAAGCATGTGTAGATGGTGGAGTGGTAGATGATTGTGAGTAGTACTGGTGATGTGAAACATTAGATATCAAGGCGAGAGGATCAACATTGAGTTGGGTGAAACATTCCAACATCATTTTGTTCTTATTGGCATGTGCCTCGTGTTGCTTCAGATAAGCATAAAGCTGATCATAGTTGGAGTCCCTCAATCGTCTGTTCAGTTTTACTGCTGTGACGAATCTACCCCATTCAGGCAACATGTTATTAACAAATTTTGAATTCAACTGCATTCTGGGCATGGTCATCTTGATGTTTCTCATGTCGTTGATGAGTTTGGTAAACCTGACGTAGTAATCGTGAATGGTCTCTCCTTTGTTCTGACGGAAGTGTTCAAAATCATCGTACAATTGTGATTCACGGTCCTCTTTTGTTAATTCTGAACCTTCCATGAGCATCTTTACATTATCCCATATGTCCTTTGCATCAGTGTAATGATTGATAAGAGTGTAGATATCTTTTGGCAACCCTTGAAGTAGGATATTTGTTGCCCGAATGTCAGCGTTATACCTTTCCTTATCTCCAGGTGAAAGGTCAGAATAGACTCGAGGTTGTTCTGGACCTAGATGTAGGGCACCTTGATTCCCTTCAGCAATTGTTTCCCGAAATGTTCCCATTTGAAAAGGTCCTTCATTAATCGACTTTGGGATGTTAACCCTATTCTCTTTACCCTGACAATACAGTCGAATACTTTGTTGCCATGATGCAAAGTCAGTCCTATCAAGCATAGGTGGCCGGGTATCGGAACCGGCACATTGAATATCTTCCGAAAGATTAGCCATCTTGATTGATTATGAAATAATTTAAGTTGATCGAACAATGATTAGTGAATGTATGTTAAAAGTGGTGATGTTTGTTTAAGTGTTTTGTCGTTTGAGTTTGTTACGTTTTACAAGTTTGAAATAGTCCAAATGGCAAATAGTGTACCAAACCGTTAGATTAGTGCTCAAACCGCTACTGTCAAACCGCTACTATCAAACCGCTATTAAGAATATATACCAAACCTCTACCACGAAGAAAAATGGACAGAGGTTTGATTCCCAAACGACCTTGAGAAAAATTCTTCAAAAACCTGTAACAAACCGCTACCTATAAACCGCTACCAATGATAAACCGCTACGAAGTTAATATGCCAAACCATTAATAGAAAGAAATGGTAAACCGCTATATAGAAGAAACACCAAACCGCTACCAAGAAGTAAAATTGGCAGAGGTTTGTTTCCCAAATCGCTATGAGAAAAAGTCTTCAAAACCTGTAAACCACCACGGATCAAACCACTACAATTACCAAATTGCTACTAGTAAACCGCCACACTAGAGGACAAACCGCTACTGACAAACCTCTGCCTAATAAGACAAACCGCTATCAGAAACGACAAACCGCTAACACAGTGTACGATCTGACAAACCGCCAGAACAATGTACTTTCCTGACAAACCGCCAGAACAGTAAACCAAACCGCTACGATAAATTACAAGCAGATTACCAAACCACTACGATGAACTACGAACTTTTACACCTTAAAACACATAAAAATCACCCTTTTGAACGTTTTGACTTGGATTCTTTTGCACAAATGAGTACTAGAAGGGTATAGCAACTACAAAAACATGAATTTTAACACAAGAAACGTGAAAATCAATGTAACTCAAGAACAAGAGCTAAAACCTCCTAAAACTCAACTTTTAATCTAAACCAAGCACTAAAACGCACACACAAATGATCTAATCATCCCATGAGCTCTGATACCAATTGTAGGATATTGGAAATCTTAACACAATGGAAGATAGATGGATTAGCCAAATCTAGAGAGAGAAAGTGAGAGAGAAAAGCTTTCTAATAAGAGAAAGTGAACTTATATAATGCAATGACTAACCACCTCTTCCAAGGCATGGAAGAGGCTTATATAGTTGATACAAAACCGGCCCATAGGCCTTGGTATGGGCTTACGCGTTGGATTTCATTACCCGTCCCATTATCGAATGTTATACATTAAACGATTAACTACGAGCTACAATAAATGGTAAAATACACGGGGTGACCGAGTCTTTTTCTAATATCTAACAATTATTCACTTTATCCATGAACTAATGTGTGTGTGTGTGTGGGTGTGTTGCATTGTATGTGTGTGAGAGTTGCAGGTGAAGAAGGTGAAATGGGGGGAAGAAGGGTGGGAGTGGGTGGGTTTTATTTATTTTATTTTTTGACTTTTTTTATTTAAAACCTTATATTTATATATGTTTACATCACTAGCCCCTAATGTATTTATGACTTTTTTTTCATTTTTAAAAGTATGTATTTTTTAATAAGTTTTTTTAAAACTTTATGTATTTTTTTATATAAAAAAGTTTTGAAAACCCGCGCTTCGCTGCGGTGGGGTTTGTTTATTATGTTTTGTTTTATAGAAGTTTAGCTTAGTTTTTTTCGTTTAGGGTGTTCCTTTTTTCTCGCTTCGCTGCGGAGTAGTTTGAACCATTACGACAGGGTGTTTGTCTACGTTAGCATTTTGTGCATCGTAATACGAAATTATGTGTTATCATTAAGTAATCAGAATAATCAATATGATCAAAACACAACTCAAACAGCTATAAGTTTTTAATATTTATAGTCTAGCTATGAACTGTTTTATGATCCATGAGCCAAACCATCAATCTATTTCATGACACGCTTATTTTCACTGTGACACACCTAAATACACATATTCATAAACATAAACATGGATTCAAATTAAGTTAGTAGCCTTATAAATCTATTAATAATGCAGAACATGTATAATAGAGCAATCTCACCAGTTTCACATCAACGTGTCGGGTCACACACTTTATTCCTCTATCATTGCCGATCGCCCAAAGAAAACCTTTAGCAGCGGAGTATTCGATGATGTAATAGAAATAATCGCAAATGACAATGCGCAACATATTTAGTTTGCTGCAATAAGTAGTAATGAGTAATTTAGGTACCAAACAAAAATGCATTAACTAAAATTTTGACACTTAACCACAATACCAACACGAACCTCAATCTAATAAACTTGGTTTCAAATAAGCATAAATGCTTAATGGAACAGATAATAAGCAAACACACTATATTAGACCAAGAGGAAAAACTAAAGGTTCTGGTGAATTTTGTAACATTATTGTTGTAATCAGAAGGCTACATAAAAAGAGCGTGCAAAATACAATTAAGTGTGCAAGCAAAGTCAAGATATACATGAATTCATAAGCGTTTAAACAAAGAAGAAATTAAGAAAGACCGTGTAAGAGAATCAACTGATTTTTGAACTAACAATGCCCAAGACCGCACACTAGATATTAAGCTTAAGATGCCTAAAGAATTTTGACAGAATCTTTAATTTAACAAATATGATCCTTGCAGTAGAATATAAATCTATTTTGCTCTAACATACTTTCTTTTTTTCTTACCTAACATACAACAAACAACTATATGTATGGATGATGCAACTGATTGTGTTATTCATTTAGATCAATCAACTTGTATAAATCGTATGCATTATTTTCCATGGACATCCGCCTGAACTCTTTCACCAAAATTAGAAATAAACCATAAGTTTATTGCTTAGATTATATGGCAAAGATATAAGTAAAGTATTTATGTAAATATACACTACCAAAAAGCCTGTGAGTTGCATGTATTTTCCAACGATGTCTTTCTAATCAAGTTATGAAAATAAATGATGAACTCTTGTTTTACTTGGCAAAAGAACTACTTACAAAATCAATTTATAAAGAATAAAGAGTAGTGATAAAGACCCTTGTCAAAATGGTTATAATGAGTCCAGAAATGACTACGGTAGTGAAGCGTTCGCCAAAGAACTCTTAATATATAAATACCTCTAAAAAATCTATTATCTACTATGTACGGTGCTTCTGCCCCGTGAATACCACCTCTAGGAAAACAAAATATTATCCTTGTCTACAGTGATCCAAATTTGAGTTTCTTGAAACCACCCTTATTTCACCAAATTCTGCATACAGTATAAATCATAAAAAGGACCCAAAATGTACAATTTGATTGTATAAGGGAAAAAAGGGTTTGTGGGTTAGCTATCATTAATAGACCACAATCCTAAAACTATTTCATTTACTCTAAAGAAGCATATTATATCAACTATCATTAACTAACTATAAAAATCTACATAAACTTAAAAGAGTAACTAAAAATGAAGAACCGTGTCATAAACGGATCTGTAAAAGATGATATTGTAGTTAACAATCTAATTTTTGAAAATCTATATTATTGGTGTGCAAATACAAACAGGCAATAGGCAAATTCACGTTTAGTGGGATAAAAAGGAAATAGACATAAATGATAAAAATTAAATTAACGTTATTTTAAATAAATGAAATAAGCATAACACATACTAATGTGTGTACACACTTTTTATTCCATTTAGGAAAAGTTGTTGGTTGATTGTTTTCTGCATCAAACCTCCAGCACGGGTCACCGCAATTGCATCAAATGTCTTGTGTGACTCAGCAGTCTCGAGTACTCATAGACTTTTAAAATGCAAAACGGAAGGTCGCTAACTGACCTATCACCCAAAAGAGTTAAACCCTCTCCAAATAACCAATAATCCATGTCTTGCAGTTCCTTGACCAAGGAACACAAAAAATGAATTCAGTTAAAGTTACATATATGATAGTTTTAGATTTACGATCTAGTTTCTTGACTACTTAGTCTGAAACAAATATAAATGATGAAACTCTTGTTTGGAAGATGTGTTTTATGTACCTTCTCGTTCAAAAGACCAAATTCCCTTACAGATGACTGGTACAAAGAATAGTAATGTTAAACCACATGAAAAGTATGTCAAGTCTTGGAATTCGATAAGAATACAAACTCACATGTCCAATGCGACCATCCTCGTCATCATCATCATCGTCTTCTTCGTCTTCATCATCCATTTCTTCATCATCATCCTCGTCATCATCATCTTCCTCTTCTAATCCATCAAACTCATCCTCCTCGACGGCCTCACCCGTAAACCAAGAAACAACATGAGGGATAATTTTGTCTCGGATGGTTGAACTACATTAACGGTAAAAAAAACATGTCAGGTTAAGATAAACTTAAGATGTCAACACAATTAAAAATCATATTAGATCACTTACCCAATGTCATAGTCTTGCTCCATTTGGTTCTGAAGTTCTTCAGCCTGCCAGTTACAAATTTATAATGATTAAAACCAAAGTCACAGGAAACGCTGACTTGGCCGCGTTGCGCATTTCGGATCGTTCGTACCCAACCGCGGTACGATCGCGACTCGGATCGCTCGGGATCGCGATCTGGATCGCTATATTCGGCGATCCCAAAGCACATCAATCAGCGTACCGAAGTCTATTGGTACGGCGTACCGAAGTCTATTGGTACGGCGTACCGAAGTTTATTGGTACGGCGTACCAAAGTGATTTGGTATGGCGTACCAAAGTGATTTGGTACGGCTAGCTTTAACCATGTGTTTAATTTAGATATTAACATAACTTCCAATATCCGCGTATCGATCAATAAAGGTCAACGGTTTGATTTTTGTGGTGTTTTCCGGTGGACTGTTGTTATGAAGAAGGGAAAAGGGTGAAGCGGCTTAAAGAAAGAAAGATAGGAGACATAGGTCAACTAACAAGTTACATACTTTGTTTTTCTGGGTTTTGTCTGGGCCAACTAATAAGATATAAATGGGTCAGTTATTCAATTTGACCCAATAATATTATTTTGATGTTAATTACTAGTGGGCTTTCTCAAATGTATAACTAAATTACAAAATTTGCAACATTTGTATAAAGTATATAATTAAGATTATTAAATATAATGATAAATTAATAAAAGTTTGTAAATTTAATATATATAAACCTATTAAAACTTATATAAATGTAAGTATAATATGGTACATCGAACCAAAGCGAACTGGGCGTCCCGAAATAAGCCTACCCCCTTTCGTACCGAATTTTAAGGACCTTGCGAACCGCGTACCCGTTTCGTGATTTCGTACCGAAGCGTACTGCGTTTCATGTGACATTGGTTAAAACATGTCAGCTTAGATTTATCAATCAACATTCTCAACGTTTGCATCAAAATAAATATTACCTCTTCTTCGTCAATAGCTTCCTCATCTTTAGGAACTTGTAGAGGGTTGAAGAAGTTAACGAAACTTTCACAATACCTAGTCTTTGTAATAGGTTTGGCATTATTTGATCCCTTCTTTGGCTTCTTCTTTAAGATTTTTTATGTCAAACATTTCCCTAGTAGCCATTCAATGGTTGTTCTGAAACGTACAAAGCATAAAATAAGTTTTAAGGATTTATGCTAAAACATGTGAAAAAGTTACCCCACTCCAGCTGGAATTGGTATTGTTGTCATTGTTGTGTATTAGAACTCACCCTATTGCCTTTTCTAGAATTAGCTCATCATCATCAATCATATGATACACTTTAGTCAATTGAGTACTTAAAAAATAGATTTGTATCAAAAAAGAAATCAAGCTTGAAACCCTTGGGGTCATCCATCCGGCACCACTTAATATCTTTTAGATACTTAAGAGCTTCATCATCTCATTCGGAGATCTGATCATAGCAGCAAATTCAAGATCAGCGAATAAAAGATACAAAAAGATAAAGAATATGACTTATAACAGAAGCATACCTCCTCTGCCAATATCTCATTGATCTTTATTACAGTTAGCCAAAAATCAGACACACCCTTTCTTGAAATAGTGTTCAGAATATTTAAGTAGGTTTTGTACATACAAGAAACAGGTGATAAATTTATTAAAAATACAGGGCCAGTCGATTATAAAGAGAATGTTACCTTCTTTAGCACTGTCATCAGTTGCAGCTTCATCCTTTACTCCATCAACCTCAACGACGCCATTCACTATATCATATCTCTGCGGTTTTGCAGCTGATGATAATACAATCTGCAAACTATAATTTTTGACTAACCCATTGAGTGACCAAATACATGAGCTTTCTTCCAACCCAGATGATCCATTACCGCTATTGCATCTTTAACCATGAACGTCGTTCTGCACCCATAAAATAGAACGCATCACCCCATTAATCAAACACACCCTGACATACACACACACACACATACATGCACTAATGCTACGACTATATTGCTTAGGGAAAGACTTGTTTGACTTGAAGTATTCTTAGTGATCGACGTATGTGTTGGCAGTATAGATTCAATTTAGTTAGGACATAATACAATCAAGCAGAAAATATAATCTATACCAAAATACAATAAGCAAAATAAATGGGTGTTCTTATTTTAAGCACTCTAGACTGTTTGGATAACCTGCTTCTGCTTATCTGCCTAGGGGGTATTTGTTCAAGCTTATATTCGTATGTGGTTTTGGTCTATGTTTTGTAAGACCCTTTTTTCCAATCTTATTTTAGAACTTATGCGCATATTTAAGCTTATTATGTCATAACAAGCGTTTGTAAGCCCATAAGTTTTTAAATAACATGGAAAAAGGGCTTAAAAAAAGAAGCCAAAATCACATAAACTAATAAGTCCAAAATATTTGGCTAAAAAGATATGCACCTTTGCTCTACTTCTAAAATCCTTACCTTAAAACAGCTTATATTATATAAAATAAGCAATCCTAAAATGGCTTATTTGGTTTTCGTCTTATGATTCATAGATCACTTTTTGTGGCTTATTTTGAAACTTTTCGGCTTATATAAGTTTAGGGGAAATGATGCCTGCTGCACAAAGTAGTAATCTTGCATGCTTTCCTTTGTTTTTTTAGCAGCCACATGATCCACTGTTCAGCTTCAAGGATCAAATACGAAACATTTTTTCATCCAAATGCAAAGGAAAGCAGGCAAGATGCCTGCTTTGTGCAGCAGGCATCATTTCCCCGTAAGCTTATTATGTCATCATACGCATAGCCGAAAAGTTTTAAAATAAGCCACGAAAGTGAGCTTATGAAACATAGGCCCAAAACTTGATAAGTCATAAGCTGGCTATATAAGCCGAAACAAACACCCCCAAACTTATCATAAATTATAAAAAGTCCTTACGTATATTCCAATCTTTTAGATGGAATAGAGCTTATTCTAATGAATTAGTATTTCGATTATCGTCAAATAGAAATAAAAGATATGATTTTAGACGTCTGATGCCAAACATAGTACTAACGATATATGTAGCAATGAACATCTTTATATAAAATTCAAGTTGGAACTGTAGTATAACGTCGTCTAGTGACCCTGAGGTTAGTAAATTAGTCAACTAACCTGTGTATAAGCATCAGGGTCATAAGGAAACTCATTCACAACTAGAAACATGAAATGTTAATTCAAATACCTTTGTTGTCCAATAGCTTCAAAAACCGCAGCTTTTTAGCAGTTTTTTAGTAGCGATTTAAAGGCACTTTTATAAAGCCGTTTTTATACGTAGCATTTATAGCAGTTTTATTAACAGTTTTTTAGCAGCCTTTTTAGACATCATTTAGCACTTTTTAAATAGTCTTTTTTTTTTTCATATTTAGGGCATCCTATTCGGGGCAATATTGAGATTTAGGATGGGGCAAAACTAAAAATACCAACTAAGGCCAAATATATAAGATTGAATTATAAAAATACAATTTTTGCACTACAAACAAAAAATCCCCCAGTTTAATCGGGTGCAAACGGCCCCCCCGTTTACTACATGTCTCCGCCCACGGGTCAAGAGGACACTCATTTCACAACTTGAAACTTGAAATGTTAATCTTTGTTGCGCTATTTGTAGACAAATAAATCGTATTGCTTTCTGCTGAATTGGTAATTTTAGTATTAACTACATATTGCAAGTTAAACAAACAATCTACGAGTAACTAAAGTCTGGATAAAACTGTATCTCTTTACTGTGCTAAAGACATGCCTTAAGAGAGTAACCTACAGTTTATGAGAAAACTCGTACTAATTTAGAAATGAAGTTGTTATAAGTTTGATATCAAAAGTTAAAATGTACCTTGACGACGCTAAGAACATTCTTCCCTTTGAGGTCTAAATCCACCAAAAACACTAATGGCCTGAGGGGTCAATCCTACATTGCCCATAACCGCAATCCCAGCTTCAACAATATGTTTTGCAGCCAAAATTATAGAAGATGCGCAACCTTATAATTTAATTGCATCCATTCCCCCTTTTTCATTACCATGACTGCTCCATCAATCAACACAAATTAATTGTGTAGCCATCAATGTGCTCAAACCTGCAGTATATAATTCTTATGATTGTTTTAAAAACCAAAAAATAGGTATATACTCTTGTATTGAAAAAGATTGGCCCACACATTTCTTACCATGGAATCATCTTCTTCTTTCACATGACCACACTTGATTAATAACCTGTTCCACAGAAGTAAGAAAACAAATGAACTCAAGTTGGTTCCAACCTAAAGTCCAATATCACTAAAAAACATAAAAAAATTATACTAACACGAAACACATCAGGATCCAAGATAAAATCACAAAAATTATAACCATTAACAAATGGCTTACCAATTGCACCCCAATATGCAACCTGAAGCCACCAATCCGCAGCTGTTATTTATCAATCAAAACAAAAAAAAGTTAGGTACTCAGTATTGTGTAAAACCCTAAGAAACCCCAAATCTAATAATAATCTCGAATTGCATTGCACCGTTTGGTTTGAGTGTCTGTTTTTTTTGTTTGGTGGGAGGACACCACATGAATAAAAAAAGGGGCGGTGGATGGTTCATGCAAGAGAGAAGACTGAGATTAGTTGTTGTTTGTGTGTGTATTTTTTTATGAATCGGATTAGAGAAAGAACAAAGATTGTGTTGGATAGACACGTATCCCTTCACTAGGGTTACATGTTTGAATATAAACCTGTTATGTTATGTGATAAAGTGGGTGATAAAGAGGGATTTAAAAATTATTTGTTTGATTATAAAAATGAATACTGTTCATTTAGTGAGAGGATACCAAGTCCAAATTTAGTATATAGTTTAATGAATAAAAAAAGTGGAATCCCATAACACCAGAAATTGTGGTGTTAATTAGGGAGCCTGTTTTTGGTGTTATGGGGGTGTTTTGGTGTTATGAGAAAAAATGATGATGTGGCACCACTTTTCCCACGGCTTGAGCACGACGGCACCAAACCATACCCCGTGCTCTAAAGGTTTATGGAGCCAATTATTTATAGGTGCTACTATAATACGTTATTGGCCTACATGTTACATCACCCACTTTCTTATTTGTTTTTATAGTTTTTCTTTTAATTTTATCAGTTTTTGTT